>PVHP010021544.1:0-29203 GCA_004024765.1 Zapus hudsonius | reverse complement strand
TGCTCCATGGATTCAGGCACAAATACCAGGATTTCATCCTTTTTAGAGACGGATGCTCATCTCTTCTTCTAGTTCCCAGAACACTAGCCCTGCTGCATGCCATGTTGGGAGAACTGAACAGTGAGTGTGTGAAACCCAACCTGACCAATGGCCACACGGTAGGCCTGGAGGATAGAAATACTATTATCATCACACCCTAGAGCCCAGGCCTGACAGTGAGCTTTTGCTAAATGTTAACTTTTCTTGGGAGAAGACAGCTCACCTCACCTCACAGCAGTGCAAGGAGGGCAACGCAACACAATGACATTTGCCACCTATCAAAGAACAGTAGGTGCCTTGCCCCATCCCTACCCTGGGGATGAGGGTGTGGGGAGGCTGGTGTGTCTGGCGAAGGTCGAGAATCAGCTTTTAACAGGTATCTAAAAGCCTTCAATTACCCTAGAAATCAGTCCTAAAGATACGCTCAGATCAGTGCTAAGAGACAGCCACTTTTCACAATGTTTATAAAAGCCCATAGATGGAAGCCACATTTCCAGTGGTCAAGCCCTGCCCTGGAAGGCTGCATTTGTTGTATGTATGTAGTCTCAGGGTGGCCTCGAGCTCATGGAAATTTTCCTACTTCTGCCTCCTGGGCTTCTTGTACTGCAGATAAACTCCAGACACATGTGCCACTTTGTGCATCTGGCTTACGTGGGTACTGGGAAATCAAACCTGGGCCATCAGGCTTTGCAAGCAAGCGCCTTTAACCACTGAGCAGTCTCCCCATTGCCAATGGCCTGATCTTTAAGCCCAGCCTCCAATGCAGGGCTGAGTGACCATGAGGGGAAGAGATGGCCTTCCAGAAGCCAGAAAGATGCTCTTGAGATTAGTGAATGACCAGGCATTTTAATGTGAAAAGTTAGAAGTTTAGGACCTTATTGTCCTCAGATGGAGGAGTGGATGATTAGTTACATTTTCTAACAGGTACAGTTTGCATTTGGACATGGCTCATAGTGTAGAATCAGCATCCATTCCCCTGTGGGGAAGATAAAGATATGGGCTCATTCAAAGAATGTGTGTTGAATGTTCTTGCCCAAGTAAAAGCTGCCTTAGGGGCTGGGATTGGTTTCCACCATATCTATATGTCCTCAGTCTCCTTCAGAAAGACCTTGGGTTTTTCTAATCTTTTGTAAATAAATTGTGACCTTGCTTGGGAGATATCACCTTTCTATGAAAAAAAAAAAGTCTCCACAGTGAGAAATTGCCCTACAAGGGGAAATGCCTAGGGATTTAAAGAAATAGAATGTTTTATTTATGTGTGGGTGCATATGTTTGATGTGTGTATATAAGGCCAGGGTGCACATGTGAGGTCAAAGGACAACCTCAGGGTGTCTGTTCTCCTTCCACCTTCTTTAATTTTGTTTTTTTGAGATAGGGTCTCGCTCTAGCCCAGGCTGACCTAGAATTCACTATATAGTCTTAGGCTGGCCTCAAACTCATAGCGATCCTCTTATCTCTGCCTCCCGAGTGCTGAGATTAAAGACGAGGTCTCTAGCTGGCCTGTGAGCTTCAGGTTCTCCCGACTTCCCCTCCCATCGCCCTAGGCTTATTTGGATTTCAGGATACTTGTGTCAGGCTTGGGTGCTGGGAGGATTGAACTGGTGCCAGACAGGCTTTGCAAGCAAGCGCCTTTAACCACTGAGCCATCTCTCCAGCCCTGCCTAGGGATTTTGATGAGTGTTCAAGTGCCCTCCCCGACAGCAGCACCCATTGGCATGCCTACCACGTGAGAGCCTGTGTGCCCACAGGCGAGATAGCCCTGTGTGTGCTTGGCCAGTGTTTGGAGTTTTGTCAAGCTGATAAACAAGATGTCACCTGAAGGTTTCAGTTATGATTTCTGTTACATATGAAGAGTCCCTCGTCTTGTTCAGTTGTTTAAAGTCACATTTTGCGCATGCATCAGCTCTCCCTTTGTCTTTTCCTTTTGCAGTGGTCTTTTTTCTTCTTGGGAGAGCTCTTCATATGGTAGGAATATTAGATCGTGCTGGGAATGCACAGAGGTACATCCAGCCTTGTCATTTTCGTTTTATTGAGACAGGGTTCCCACTATAACTTAGACTGGCCTGAAACTCACTCTGTAGCCCAGGTTGGCCTGAACCCGAAGACAATCTTCCAGTCTTGACCTCCTGAGTACTGGGATTATAGCCCTGCCCACCACACCTGGCTAGCCTTGTCATCTTGTTCTTCGTAATGGTGTTAGGCTTTTTAGTTCAAGTAATCAACTTGGTTCATCTTGACGGTTTCTGGATTTCAGACATGTGAGAAATAAATCCACCTGTTTTTGGTATGTGTATGTCCTGTGCATGCACGTGTTCGTTTGTGTGTGCATGCGTATGAAGAACCCATGTGTTCATCCATGGAGGCCAGAGCGTCAGGTATTTTCTTCTCTTTGTCATTCTCCACTTTGTTCTTGTGTTTTGAGGTTTTTTTGTTGCTGGTGTTGGTGGGGTTTTTGTTTGTTTGTTTGTTTTGTTTTTCTTTTTTTTCAAGGTAGGATCTCCCTCTAGCCCAGGCTGACCTGGAATTAACTTTGTAGTCCCAGGCTAACCTCGAATTCACAGTGACCCTCCTACCTCTGCCTCCTGAGTGCTGGGATTAAGGATGTTCACCACCACACCTCATTCTCTACATTATTTTTGAGACAGTCTTTTTTTGATATTTTATTTATGCCAACACAAGGTTAGGACTGCTTACAATGTAAATTTCCAGATACAAAACGGCTTTGGGGGCTGGAGAGATGGCTCAGCGGTTAAGGCACTTGCCTTCAGTGCCTAAGGCCCCGGGTTCAATTCCCCAGGACCCATGTAAGCCAGACCCACAAGATGGTGGCCCTAGTGCACTCTCCTTCTCTCTCTCTCTCCCCCTCTCTCTCTCTCTCTTTCTCTCTCACTCTCTTTCTCTGCTGAAAAATAAATAAAATATTAAAAAAGAAAAATGGCTTTGATATTCATGACTTTGCAGTGCCTGATAATACCTACACATAATGGGAGGAAAAGATGATAACACCGAAACAAAACAGAGACTAATTGAGAGAGGGAAGAGATATTGGGGAGGGGGAGGGGAGAAGATCATAATGGTTTATTGTCTATAATTATGGAAGCTATCAATAAAAGTTAAAAATATATTTTAGTTATTTGATAGAGAGTGAGAGAGAAATAGGCAGAGAGGGAGAGAGAATGGGCCTACCAGGACCTCCAGCCACTGCAAAGGAACTCCAGACGCTAGCGTCATCTTGTGCATCTGGCTTTCTGTGGGTCCTGGGGAACTGAACTCAGGTCCTTCTGCTTTGCAGGCAAATGTCTTAACCGCTGAGCCATCTCTCCAGCCCTGCTCTGTATTTTTGCTGGCTTTCACCCATGTGCCACAATGCCCAGCCTGTTTCCTGACTATAACATAGGGCTGGGCTTTGCTGGGATTTCATTAAAAACTCTTTTTTCTGGAAGGAGATGGCTCAGGAAAGTGTTTGCAGTACATGCATGAGGACGTGAGTTCGGATCCCCAAACACCCGCCTAAAATGCTGAGCGCAGTAGCATATACCTATAATCCCAGCCTTGGAAAGAAAATCTCTGGACTTTCTGGCTAAACTCCTCTAGCTGAATTCATGAGTCGTGGGTCCAAGACCCTGTCTCTCATTGGACCCCCCTAATAAAAAGAATAACAATCGAGGGAGACACCTGACATTGATCTCTGGCCCCTACACACCTGCAGTCATACTTACCAGTATGCACGTGCGCCCATACACACAATAAACATGCATGTATAAACACCCACATACACATGCAAAAATAAAAAGCTTTTTCTTAAAATCTTTTTTCTTGTCAAAGATAAGTGAGTTCAGGCTGGAGGAAGCCAGCTCAGTCAGTAAAGTGCTTGTCTTGAACTCAGGCAAGAGGACTTGAGTTCCGTCCTCAGAACCCCCATCAGGTGAGCTGTGCATGGCAGTGTTCACTTGAAATCCCAGCACTGGGGGGACTTGACCAGCTCCAGGCCAATGAGAAACCCAAAAGGTGGGCAGCAATGGGCAGTGATGCCCAACGTTGTCCTCAGGCTTTCTGTGTACACTCGCAGACACGCCTCCCCCACAAACAAGTGTGTTCATCCTGTTTATATTTATTCTATGACAGATAAAGTCTGGTCATCTCTCTGCTATATTGTGATGTTGGGGAAAATCCTTTGACCATGTAGTTTTTCTTTGCTTTTAAAAAACACTTGCAAAGCCTACTGGTCTAGACTTGATTCCCCAGGACCCACATAAAGCCAGATGCACAAAGTGGCACATGTGTCTGGAGTTCGTTTGCAGTGGGGCAGGAGGCCCTGGGGCACCCATTCTCTCTCTGTCTCCCTCTCTTTCTCTTTGTCTCTCTCTCTCTTTAAAGTAAATAATATTTTAAAAACTGTGTTCCTGATACTTAGGAAGGCTAGCATTTTTTTCCGTGTGTGTATGTGTGAGTGTGTGTGAGAGAGAGTGCATGTCTGTGTGCTTGCCTGTGTGAGTGTGTGTGTGATTAGACAGTCTTTTTAAAAATATTTTATTCATTTTTGAGCAGAGAGATATACACACAGAGAGCGAGAGAGAGAGAGAGAGAGAGAGAGAGAGAGAGAGAGAGAGCACCAGGGTCACCACCTTGTGGGTCTGGCTTATGTGGGTCCTGGGGAATTAAACCCGGGGCCTTAGACACTGGAGGCAAGTGCCTTAACCTCTGAGCCATCTCTTCAGCCCATGATTAGACAGTCTTGCTCCATAGCCCAAGCTGGCCTTCAACTCAAGATCTTTTTACCTCGCCCCCTCCCCCCAATGCTGGGATCACAGGTGCACACCACCGACCTGGCTTCTATACATGTATGTATGTTTGTGTGTGGTGTATATATAATATTCTATATGTTCATGTAAGTATATGTGTGTTACATTGCTTCAGCTGCCTTTTCTTTTTTTAATATTTTATTTACTAGCCGGGCGTGGTGGCGCACGCCTTTAATCCCAGCACTCGGGAGGCAGAGGTAGGAGGATCGCTGTGAGTTCAAGGCCAGCCTGAGACTACAGAGTGAATTCCAGGTCAGCCTGGACTAGAGCGAGACCCTAACTTGGGGGGAGCATCTTCTGAATGCCCGAGTCACAACTCCTCCCCCCTCCCCCAGCGTTTGAACACTCCATCTTGAATAAGTGTCTGTAGGGTCCATGCCCAGTGATATGCTACTACATGAGAAGGAGGCCAGCTGGAATGGCTGAAGCATCCCAGTGAGAGAGACAGACACTTAGGCCCGAATGTCCAGGCTCCATCAAAGCAGAGAATGGGAGGCTCCAGAGGCAGATACAGGCAATTACATAAATCCCCAGGGAGCCATCCTGCCTGTTAAAATGCTTCAGGAGTGTGGACTTCGGAAGATGAGTTCTAATGGAAGGGATTCAGTGTCAGGTAACCGTGCAGGAGAGCCATTTCCTCATAAGCTCAGATCTAGCTGCTTTTGAAAGGGCTGACACAAGTGACTTCATTTTTAACAAATATTTATTTTTGCACGTCGTGGTGGTGCACCCCTTTAATTTCTGCACCTGCGACGCAGAGGTAGGAGGATGGCTGTGAGTTCGAGGCCAGCCCGAGAATACAGAGTGAATTTCAGGTCAGCCTGGGCTAGAGCGAGACCCTACCTCGAAACAGAAACAAAAAAAATTATTTATAAATAGAACGGGGTGGGGGGAGTATAGGCACACCATGGTCACATGTACCATCTTGTGTATCTGGCTTTAGATGAGTATTGGGGAATTGAACCCAGGCCAGCAGGCTTTACAAGCTAGCGCCCTTGACCACTGAGCAACCTCCCCAGCCCGTGACTCCATTTAAAAAATATTTTGTTTACTTGATGGCAGAGAGAGAGAGAGAGAGGAAGAGGAGGAGGACGAGGAGTATGATATGCAGTCACTGCAAACAAACTCCAGATGCATGTGTCACCTTGTGCATCCGGCTTTATGTGGGTACGGGGGAATCGAACTCAGGGCTTTGGTTTTGCAGGCAAGTGCCTTAACTGCTAAGCCATCTCTCCAGCTCCCATGAGTCCATTTTTGTTGTTGGCTTTGAGACAGGGTCTCTATGCAGCCCAGACTGGCCTCAATCTTATGATGCTCTTGCTCTAGTCTCCCAAGTGTTGGGGTACAGGCATGTGACCCCCATACCCAGCATGACTTCAATTCTGATAAGCTCCTCTATGTTTCTGAACAATTTTCCCTGGCAGCGTACCTGCGTACTATCTCATGATTTGATCTCGACTGTCCCTTGTCAATTGGGTGACAGCTGGTCTGGTTGACCTGATTTGATTCCACGGCCAGGATGGACACGGCCAGGATGAGGGAGATGAGAGAGAGTCGGTGCCATTAAGCCACAGTTTTTGACCAAACTTACACAACAGGTGTGTGTGGAAGGAGTTAGCCAAAAATCTGACAAAAATCAGAAAACATAAGAAATTATCCTGATAAAATCTAAAATCCTCTAAGCCAGTTTTTTTTTGGGGGGGGGGCAAAGGTTATTAACAGCAGAACATTTGTTTGTTTTGGTTCCGTGTCATGTTTTTGAAGATCTCATAGCCCAGGCTGGCCTCAAACTTCCCAAAGTAGCTGAGGATGACCTTGAACTCCTGAACCTCCTTCCTCTACCTCCCGAGTGTTTGGATCACAAATATGTGTCACTGTGCCTGGCTGTCCTAATATTTATTTGGTTATATTTATTTGGGCTAGAGTGAGACCCTACCTCAAAAAACCGAAAAAATAAATTAAAAACAAAGCAGGACGAAAGCCTGGCGAATCTGACTTCATGTCTGTGTCTCTTTTACTTTGGCTGAAGGCCAAAAGCAAGTCATTGTCCTTAAGTCCAGTTCTCAGGACAGGACCCCCACACCCCCTTCATAGAACTGAGGCAAACACTAATCAGACCTCGACTGACCAGGGCTGCTCCCTCTGTCCCCCTCCCCCCAATTCTTCCTATGTCAAATCTCATATGAGTACCTAGAAGGCTGCAGTAACTAAGTGTCCTCTCCTCTCCCTCTTTCTCCATCATCCTTTAACCGGCATGCTAGGATGGGCGGCTAAGCCTCGCCTGCTGGAGCATGGGCTTCTGCCCTAAAACCCCTTTGGCAAGCAGAAGAGGAAACACCTTTTTGGGTGTGAGCCACCCACAGCAAGTTAACTTCAGGAGGAAAGGCTGAATGGCTCTGCTGGAATCACTTTATTCAGGTATTTTCCCACTTCCGCTACTCCTCAGTCAAGCAGAGAAAATGAGTGTTTAGACTTTGTGGGTCTCGGGCATCTGACCTTTGGTAAGCCCTCCCTGACCCGTGCACCTCGGGCCTTGCTCTCCCCTCTCCTGGTCAGTTTTGAGGCTCTCTGGGGGTTATAGGAGTGTGCCAGCATGCCTGGTTTCTATGGTGCACACCAGGCACTCATCCTGTCTACTGAGCTGCACCTGCAACCCTTGTAGGTGTGGTCATTGGGGTTCTTCTGAGCAGGTATGGGGTCACCTAAGTCTCTGGGCATCTGCTGAGAGGACAAGGGAGTTTGAATTCTGTGATTCCAGTCACACAGAGAAAATTCTTGGGGTAATTGCCCAATGGTTAAGGCACTTGCTTGCAAAGCCTAATGGCCTGGGCTCGATTCCCCAGTACCACGTAAAGCCAGATAGGTGCACAAAGTGGTGCACGCATCTAGAGTTCCTTTGCAGCAGCAAGAGGCTCTAGCATTCCTGTTCGTTCTCGTTCTCTCTCTCTCCCTCCCTCTCTGCTTGCAAATAAATTTTTAAAAAAATTTAATTCTTGGGCTGGAGAAATGGCTCAGCAATTAAGGCACTTGCCTGCAAAGCCTAACAACACTGGTTCGATTCCCCAGGACCCGTGTAAAACCAGATGCACAACGTGGCAATGCACCTGGAGCTCTATGCAACAGCTGGAGGCCCTGGTGCGCCCATTCTCTCTGTCTCTCTCTTCTCTCTCCTCTCTCTGTCTGCTTGCAACTAAATAAAAATCTTTTTTTAAAAATTCTAGGGCCTGGGGTGATGGCTCAGTGGTTAAGGTGCTTATTTGCAAAGCCTGCAGGCCTGGGTTCAAGTCCCTAGTACCCATGTAAAGACTCTAGTGAGCCCATACATACACCCAAATAAAAACTAAAATAAAAGTTCAGCATTATAAAATAAAGTGCTGTGAGATGATGACAACCTTTTTTAGTGCCACATGATATAATGGCAGATTAAATGTCAATAAACTAGAGCCACATGAGTCTTCATTCCGGTCGTCTCTGTTCTTTATGCTGCTTAGCTTGTCCCCACAGCCAGGAAACATTATACAACAAAGAGCATTTTCACAGCCCCCCTTTTCCCTGGCTCCCCTGCTGGGGGGGTTTTGATTTGCTTTCTTTTGGATTGAACCAAGGGCCTCATGCAAGCGAGGCAAGCACCTACCACTGGGCTGTGTTCCCGACCCTCCCAGCCAGTTTTGTACAATTAGTTGTCTCCACCTTGTCTACCTATCCTGTCGTCCTTCATGAGACTTTTTCCATCCGATCTGAGGTGCATCTTATTTGAAAGGCATGCAGCACTTTTTGCCTATCCTACCCCAATGATACGTTTTATTTTATTTTTTAATAAGCCGGAAAAAAGGCTCATAGGAGCCATTTTTCCCCAACCACTTATTTGGTGCTGCGGGAGAGCAGCCTTTCCACTTCAAGAACAGCATGGTTCTATACCTCGGTGTTCCCTGGGGTGCTGGGATGGGACTCAGGGCCTTATGGGTGCTGGGCAAGCACTGTACCACTGAGCCACACTGCCAGCCCCGTAGGCAGCTTTCCCTCAGGTCCTGCCCTTCCGCCTGTGGTCTCTGAAAGCTACTATCTGATGTCAACCTGCTCCTCTTTCCTCCCTCAATGACATTTTAGTTGGTTGGTTGGTTGGATTTTTGAAGTAGGGTCTCACTGTAGCCCAGGCTGACCTGAAATTCACTATGTAGTCTCAGGGTGGCTTCAAACTCACACTGATCCTCCTGCCTCAGCCTCCCGAGTGCTGGGATTAAAGGCGTGCCCCACCATGCCTGGCTGATTCTCTAATTTTCCCCATATCTAATTTGGTTAAAATTTCCAGGACATTAGAAGCAAGGCCTGGATAGCTCTCTGGGGTCACTGTTGAAAGGTTTCCTCCTACATTGCTTTGGTTATTGATAGCTTTTCTCTGCATCTTCCTCATTTAATTTAATTAGGTGGGGTTAATTAGGTATGTTCAAGACAGCATCACTCTGTAGCCCAGGCTGTCCAGGAACTTACTCTATAGTCCCAAGCCTGCCTCTAACTTAAAACTCTCTCTCTCTCTTTTTTTTATTTTGGTTTTTCAAGGTAGGGTCTCACTGTAGCCCAGGCTGACCTGGAATTCACTCTGTAGTCTCAGGGAGGCCTTGAACTCATAGCAATCCTCCTACCTCTGCCTCCTGAGTGCTGGGATTAAAGGCGTGCACCACCATGCCCGGCTTCTTTTTTTTTAATTCAGCGCTCAGGAGGCCAAGATAGGAGGATCTTCAGTCTGGAACTACAGAGTGAGTTCCAGGTCAGCCTGGACTAGAGTAAGACTTTACCTCGGAAAAAAAAAAAAGCAACAAAAATTTTTTTTAATTTATTTGTGTGTGTGTGTGTGTGCACTTGCACGAATATGTCCATGCCCAGGGTCCCTTGGCTGCCTGGCATATTCTATTTTTTAAAAACATTTTATTTATTCATTTTCAAGCAGGGAGAGAGAGAGAGCACCAGAGCCACCACCTTGTGGGTCTGGCTTACGTGGGTCCTGGGGAATCGAACCCGGGGCCTTAGGCACTGGAGTGCAAGTGCCTTAACCGCTGAGCCATCATCTCTCCAGCCCATATTCCACTTTTTGCATCTGGTTTGGCATGGGTGCTGGGGAATCAAACCTGGCCTGTGAGCCTCTGTAACAAGCTCCTTTAGCTACTGAGCTGTCTTCCCAGACCCTTTTGCCTCTCAGAAGCTAACTTGGTTCAGGTGGTCCCTGCCTCCAGCCGGGAGCCTTTCAGATCCATCCAGATTTCATTTCCAGCCTTTTACCATCTCCCTGTTTTTGCTTTCTGGAACAGGCTCTTGCGTATCCTAGGCTGGCCTTCAAATCTCTATGTAGCTCAACCGCTGATCCTTCTGCCTCTGCCTCCCAAGTGCTGAGATTACAGGCACGCACCTCCACACTTGCTTGTCTTCTCTCGTTCAGAAGAGGTGCTCGGAACCAGGTGTGGGTGGCTAAATACTAACCTAACATGAGGCCCTGGTTTGAGGTATAGCACTTAAAAAAGAAAAAAGCAGGGCTTTCTAGGATCTTTGCCTTGGGCCCCTCTGCAACCTGTCCCCATCTCCTCCCACTCCCCCCACTGCCATACCTGCTGGTCACAGGTAAAGTTTTAAAAATGTTGCCGCATGTCGTGGCACACGCCTTTAGTCCCAGCACTCTGGTGGCAGAGGTAGGAGGATCGCCGTGAGTTCGAGGCCACCCTGAGACTACATAGTGAATTCCAGGTCAGCCTGGGCTAGAGTGAGACCCTACCTTGAAAAACCAAGAAAAAAACAACAGCAGGGGTGAAGATTCAATACTTGGGGCTCCCAATCTGCAGCCCTGTCTCCACCTGCCCAGCCTCTCTTTCAGAGCATAAACAGATGATTTCTAGCAGCCATTAAAGGAAGGCTGTGCTGCAGAGATGGTGCATACCATGTGGGTAGGAGTTCGGGTTTCTCTGCCTCCTAGTTTCTTTTTTATATATATTTTATTTATTTGAGAGAGAGAGAGAATGGGCACGACAGGGCCTCCAGCCACTGCAAATGAACTCCAGACACATGCGCCCTCTTGTGCATCTGGCTTTATATGGGCACTGGGGAATTGAACTCAGGTCCTTCTGCATTGCAGGCAAACACCTTAACGGCTAAGCCATCTCTTCAGCCCCTTCCTAGTTTCTTAAAGCTGTGACTTGTACTTTCTTGTTTCTCTGCTGTATGTGATTCTGCAGAAGACACTGTTTTGTTCCCCCTGGAAACCCCCTCTGCAAAGGTTTCCCATTTCTAAGAGCTTCCCCCAGAGCCAGCCATTGCTGCTGGGTTTCTGACAGCTTCAGAGCAAGAACATTGTCACCCCTGCTCTGAAAAGCTGTCCTTATGATGGTTACTTCCTTCTTTAAAAAATATTTATTTATTGGGCTGGAGAGGTTTCTCAGTGGTTAAGGCATTTGCCTGCAAAGCCTAAGAGCCTGCGTTTGATTCCCCAGTACCCAGATACAGCTAGATGCACAAAGTGGCTCATGTATCTGGAGTTCATTTGCAGTGGCTAGAGACCCTGGTGCACCCATTCTCTCTCTCCTTCTCCCTCTCCCTCTCCCTCTCTCCCTCTCCCCTTGCAAATAAATCAATAAAATATTTAAAAATATTTATTTATTGAAGAGAGAGAGAAAAAAGGCAAACACAGAGAGAGTGAGTATGGGCACACCATGGCCTCCAGCCACTGCAAACGAACTCCAGATGTATGTGCCACTTTGTGCATCTGGCTTTACCTGGATACTGGGGAATCAAACCCTAACTGTTAGGCTTTGCAAGCAAGCGTCTTTAACTGCCGAGCTGTCTCCCAGCCATTGCACTCCTGTCCCAAGGGCAGAGCCTATCTTTCCTGTTGATAATGACGAAGCTGAATCCCAAGCAGGGGCAGAGAGAGGTCCAAGGCCACTGTTAAGAGGAAACTAGACATGCGTGGTATACTCCACACTCTTTCCTGGCCCTGTGACCTTCTTTCCCAGACCCCCATGTTCTTGGAGCCTCTGGTATCTGCTCAGTTATGCTCTCCTGTGTTCAAGGTTAGGCCTTGGTTGGTTGGTCCTTTTCTCCCCGCTGGGCAGAGGGATCTGAGGTCCAGGAGGGAAGTGCCTGGCCTAAGGTCACCCAGCAAGTGGGACACTTCAGAGTTTACAGAAAACTTTCTTGTTACTCATCCAGTACACTTGCTGGAGCCCCTAGGCTTGGAGGACTCGGCCCCTCACACTCCTGAACGCTCTGGTGGGGACATGGTGGGAATCAGACCACACTGCTCGAACACCCAGCCTCAGCGCCCTTGGACAAGTCACTTTTCTGAAAGTTAAGTTGGATGGGAAGGGCAACCTGTGCCCCTCACTGAGGTCAGGCTGAGCTAAGACGCCACTGACCCCACTGTCTGACCAGAATCCTCAAGATCAATCCCCATTGGGTGCAAGAACCTGGTGGCTCCCCTGCCTGCTGGGCGCTGAAGGCCCTTGATCCCAGGCCCTGGCTGCTGCGTCCCAGCTCCAAGTCTCCAGGTTTCCTACTCCTCCCATGGGGCATGGGTCCCAGTGGAGGGTGGGGAGTGTGTGTCTAGTGTGGGTGCACTTTCCTGGACCTGCCCTCCCAGGCTTACACTCAGTCCTGATGGGAAGGGACACTATGACGTGTATAGGGTCAAAGAGAAGACAGCAGGAGGGGACCTGTTGGCTGTACGAGAAGCCAGTGGAACCATGGGGTGGGGATCGTGTGCTCTGACTGTCCACTCTCAAGAGCTGAGGGGTAGTGTTAAAGAGGAAGTCATCTGAGGTGGATTAAGTCACACACAACCATGCTGCTGGCCTTGGAAATAAGAGGGTCACAAGGTCATGCTTGGTGACCTTCAAGTCCCTCTTTTTAAAAAACTGTTTTTATTTATTTAGTTGCAAGCAGAGAGAGAGAGAGAGAAGAGAGACAGCCAGAGAATGGGCACACCATGGCCTCCAGCGGTGGCAAGTGGACTCAAAATGTGTCACTTTGTGCATCAGGTACTGGGGAATTGAACCCGTGTCGTTAGGCTTTGCAGGCAAGCACCTTAACTGCTGACCCATCTCTCCAGCCTGGAAGTCTCTTTTTTCCTAACCTCTTCACAGATGCCTCAAAAAGAAACACACCAGTCACCCAGCCAGAGGAAAGGCCTCCATTGTGGTGGCCCTCCCTGTGGTCTGTGGAGGTGACAGACACACACTGTTGGTCTCAGCCAGCTCCCCTCCCCCAAAGCCAGATAGGTACTTTTTAACACCCAAGGAGATTGCGGCTCAAAGAGCATAACCCACTGGAGGTCATGTGCCTGGGAATGCCACAGCAAGGGTCCAACATGGGGCTGTCGTCTCACCACCCTGACAGTCACAAGTCACAGATTGACAGGGGTCACTTCACCCCAGCCTGGCCTTACACACTGGCCTTGTCTGGCAGCCTGGAAACCCCAGCAAGATGAGCCCTAGACACTGATGTCACTCCTCCACCTTGCAAGGATCATCTCGACTCTGCTCCTTGGGGTCCAGGTCCCTGGAGCTTCTCAGCGTGTCCCCAAGTCACCAAGATGCTGCTGGGTGGAGACTTCTGGGGCGACTTAAGCAGGTCCTGTCTGCAGAGGCTGGGAGGAGCTGCAGGAGGTGCCTCACATACAGCTCCAGCACCTCGACTCTCGTGATTCGAGTCCCCTTTACTTTCTTGGTCCCCGTGTCCCCATCTGGTCCTGCATGAGCCCAACACTGGTGCTCTGAGAACCACTTTGGCACCCAGCGTGGAAGGGCAGCTTGTGAGGTTCGGCATGGACTGGGTTTGACATGGTCATGACATGGACACCAGGGCCTGACATGGGACCCAAGGGACAGCACCTCTCCTCTGGGGAAATAGATGGAGGTGTAGGTCATGAAGGGGTACGGAGCCTTGTGTCAATGCTTGGGCCTGACCCCCTTAAACCAGCACTCCCCAAGATGATGCCTGCAGCCTGCCCTTTCTTTGTGGCAATGGGAAGCCATGGAAAGGCTTAGAGCAGTGGAGTGACTAGTTAACTACTAACTGGAAATATCTGAGCTGGAGAGATGGCTCAGTGACTAAAGGCACTCACTCGCTTGCTTGAAAATGTCTCCCTGCCCCAGGGAAAGAAGCCGGTAGGCAAGCAGAAGAGGGACATGCCAGGCTTGGCTGATAAGGGCCAGGACTTGGGCCCATCCAGGGGTGGGGGAGGGGCACAAGAGCATGCTTTGAGTCTGAGGTCACATGGGTGTTGGGCTGTGGCCAACTTGGCCTCATATATAACTTCTATTCCTGGCTCTTGGGGCTTATACACCAAATATGGTGTGGCCCAAGTCTGGCATCCCCAACTGTGGTCAGGCGCAGGTTCAGCGGCACAGCACGTACCACCCCACCCGGCACCTTGGTGGAATCAGAATATTCCAGCCTTTGGGGATGACTCTGCTGCTGGCTGTCCATCCACCCACCCACCCACCTGTCCTGTCTGCTGTCAGCATGGCTGGCTTTGGTTTAAACATGCTCAAGATCAAAATAGCCTGTCTCCCCACGGGAGGAAGCCAGGGATGGGAATTTAGACTGGTGTACGTCCCAGCTCTGCAGCGCATGCTCCTGGCTGGAGGCCCAAGCAGCTCACTGGCCCCAGCCATCCTCATTCCCTGGCTGTCTTGGTCATTCATTACTTCTCACTGCTCAGCATGGATTTTCTCACTAGCTGGTTCCCTCGCTTGCTCACTCCCTGCTTATTGACCACATACCCACCAAGAGCTAGGCAGAGTTCTAGATGCTGAACAAATTACAATCACAAAACATACCTATTGGGGCTGGAGCGATGGCTCAGCAGTTGAGGTGCTTGCCTGCAAAGCCTGACAATCCAGGTTCAATTCCCCAGTACCTGGTGAACCTCTGGGCATTCCTATGAGGCTGTGAGAGGTTGTCCGAATTAGGTTAGTTGAAGTAGAGAACCCACCTTAACTGTGGGTGGCACCCTTGCATGGTGGGAGTCCTGGGCTGTATAAAAAGAAGAGAGGGGCTGGAGAGATGGCTCATCGGTTAAGGCAGTATCCTACAAGACCTGGGTCCGATTCCCCAGGACCCATGTAAAGCCAGATACGCAAAGGGGAGCTTGCATCTGGAGTTTGTTTGCAGCAGCTGGTGTACCTATTCTCTCTCTCTCTTTCTCTCTCTCTCTCTCTCTCTCTCTCTCACTCACTCTCTGCTTGGGCTAGAGTGAGACCCTACCTCAAAAAACCAATATATTTACATTAGGAGAGATAGAGAGAGAGAGAGAGAGAGAGAGAGAGAGAGAGAGAGAGAGAGAGAGAGAGAGAGAGAGAGATGGCTGAGTAGCAGCGTTCATTGCTGTCTACTTCCTCTCTGCCTGAATGTGACCAGCTACCTCAAGCTCCTACCACCTTGTCTTCCCACCATGATCAACCATAACCTGAAACTGTAGGTTTAAACTGATTTGTGTCAGGTGTTTTATCTAAGCAATGAGAAGGTAACTGATACACAGAGAGAGTGACAGGTGCTAAGTCCCTGAGGCTGTGGCATGAAACTAACAAAAAGCCTGGAGGCAGATGGAGTGAGGTTGATGGGGTCAGGACAAAAGTAAGGCACACACAGGGCCTGCATGCCTGCCCTGGGTCTCTGTCCTGGGTGTCTACTCAGGGTCTCTGTAGAAGAATTTGACTTGGCCATTTTTTGTTTTTAAATAGTCTCACTGTTGCCCAACCTGGTTCTAAACGTGGGGACTCCAATGTTTCTTGTGGAACATTCAGCTACCATGTCCAGCCCTGACTTGTTTTATGTTGTTTTCCTGGTAGGGTCTTGCTCTAGCCAGGCTGACCTGGAATTCACTATGTAGTCTCAGGGTGGCCTCAAACTCACGTCAATCCTCCTACCTCTGCCTCCCGAGTGCTGGGATTAAAGGTGTGCACCACCATACCTGACTCTGACTTGGATTTTTACAGCCACACCATCTGCTGAGTGTGAGCCAATTCGTGAGCAAGCAGGTGGACTGTTTTCCTGTCGGCCAGACCCTAAGGAGAGAAGATGCCACCACAATCCCCCCATGCCTTGGCAATGATGGAGTGTAGGGCCACTGCTACCTGCACCATCTACTCACTCTCCCCCTCTCTTTGGTGCTAAGCCAGAGTGTCACTTCCCCTAGGGAGTCCTTGTCATCCATTGTACACCCTTTGGAATCCAACTGCCTCCCTCATGGTGCTGAGTGCTCCTCCAGGCGGGCTGTGTCTGACTCTCCCTGGCTGGGGATCCCGGGAGGCCCAAGCACCGAAGACCTGCAACCCTTTTCCCTCCATCTTTTCCAGGGGTGCAGTGGACCTGAGTGTGAGACAATCAAAGGCTGTGTTCCTGTTGAGGAAGAAGAGTGCACATCTCCAGGAAGCCTGTGGACTGCCTAGATCCTTCCTCCCTGACATGAGCTGCCCAGGCTGGTCAGTTGCCCTTTACCTTGGGGAGGGTTCAGTCAGACGGCTCAAGCTCCAGGCACCACCCCCAGGCTGTGGGACAGCCACTGCAAGTGTCCTGGGTGGGAATCTTCTCTCTCAGTTCCTCTCCCTCAGGCCTCAGGACCTGCTTATGCCCTGTCCCTTGACCTCTTTCTGCTCAACTTTCTTGGCAATGATGCAACTGTCCCCAGGAGTCGCCATGAGCCAGAAGGGTATAGGCGCATCCTGGAATACACAGCAGGCAGGCCTGAGTGAGTGAAGGACGGCACTGCTCTTAATAGCCACTGCCATTGTGATCTCTACACTGAATTCCCCCTAGCACACCACCACCTTTACAGTGCCACCTGCGCCCCAGGGGAGGGGTGACGTGAGGCAATGGTGAAAGCGTAGGCACTCCCCACCCCACGCCATGCACTTGACTGCCTGCAAGATAACACGAGGTATAGATCCTGTTTCCTTGTCTGTAAGACAGACGCATTAACTTCCAAGGGTATTTGTAAGGGTTGGGCAAGTTAATATGTGTAAAATGCTGACAAAGCCATGTTTTCTGTATTGGGGGATGATTGATATTGATTGAATGAACTAGCTGGGCATGGTGGCATACACCTGTAATGCCAGCATTTGGGAAGCTGAGGCAGGAGGATCACAAGTTCAAGGCCAGCCTGGTGCTGCATAGTGAATTTGAGACCAGCCTGGGCAATTTAGTGAGCTACTATTTCAAAATAAAAATAAACGTGGTGGACTCCTTTAATCCCAGCACTGGGGAGGCAGAGGTAGGAGGCTTGCCGTGAGTTCGAGGCCAGCCTGAGACTACAGAGTGAACTCCAGGTCAGCCTGGGCTAGAGCGAGACCCTACCTCAAAAAACCAAAAAAAAAAAGTATGAATGAAGCTGGATGTGGTGGCACACGTCTTTAATCCCAGCAGATACAGTGGTAGGATCACTGAATTTGAGGCCAGCCTGGGACTACAGAGTAAGTTCAGCTGGGGCTACCTCAAAAACAAAACGAAACACAACAAAAAAAGTATGAATGAACAAGCCCATTGTTCCTAGGCACTTACTAAGCACCATCCACAGACCCTGTCCCAACCCTGTCTTTTTTTGGAAAAATATTTTATTTTATATATGTATTTTCAAGCAGAGAGAGAAAGACAGAATGGGTGGATCAGGGCCTCCGGCCACTGCAAATGAACTCCAGACACCTGGGCCACTTTGTGCATCTGGCTTTACGTGGGTACTGGGGAATCGAACCTAGGTCATTAGTTTCGCAGGTAAGTGTCTTAACTCCTGAGCCATCTCTCCAGCCTCCAACCCTGTCTTGTTTCCCAGATACCTGTGGGGCCCTCAGGAATATTCCTGGAGACCGGTCAGTAGATATCATGAGAAAGTGAAAATCAAGGGCAGTGGTACTAGTCAAAGTCAAAGCCTAAAGTACAACCTCTGAGTCTTCCTACTACAGCCCCGTGTCTATGGCAAGCACGATACGGGGGAAGCCAGGGGTCCTAGAGACCCTCTTGTCTGAAGCAAAGGGCTTTAGGGCTCAGCGGAATCCACGTCCCTGGAGCCAGGCATCTGGCGGGGGTCCCTGCTCCTGCCTTCCCCGCTCTTGTCCAGGCCTCATGCGGAATGTTCGATGGTCTGCCCTTGGGGGAGCCCAGGCCTGTTCACAGAGCTGAGGGGTGCATACGTTGAGCCTTAAATGACAGGCTGAAGCCCCAACAGGGCAAGGGGGACAGGCCTTACCAGGCAGAGCACACTGACAGTGCTGCCATTGTGGGGACCCTGGCCCAGACCTTGGGAGCTCACAGGTTTGTACAGAAAGCAAGAGAACCTGCTTGGATCCCAATGCATGGCTCCTTTATGCAGGTGCATGGCCAGCTGGCGGTGCAGCCCAGGCCTTTTGGGCCTTCAGAGCCTCTGGGCTTTAGAAGCTGGCCTTGGCTCTGGCTGGTGTTAGCACGATTCCTGCTGCTTGTGGGTTGGGGGTCCCAGCAGCCTGCCTACCTAAATGTCAGCACTCATCTTTTGCAGACCAACTGATAACCAAGGGCGGTTCCTGCTGTGATCTGGGGGAGACCATGTCCAAGCCCCCCGACTGCCTGCTGTGGCTGCTCCGGGGCACCCCCAGGCAGCGGGTCTGCACCCTCTTAATCATCAGCTTCAAGTTTACATTCTTCATCTCCGTCATGATCTACTGGCACACCGTGGGAGAGCCCAAGGACCAAGGGCGATTGTATAACCTGCCTGTGGACATCCCCTGCCCCCCTCTAGCCCTTCCTAGCCTGCCTCCCGGTACCCCTACTCCAGGCAACATCTTCTTCCTAGAGACATCAGACAGGACCAACCCCAATTTCCTATTCATGTGCTCCGTGGAGTCTGCCGCTCGGGCTCACCCTGAATCCCGGGTGATGGTGCTGATGAAGGGGTTGTCCAGAGACAAGGCACCCCTGCCCCGGAATTTGGGCATCTCGCTTGTGAGTTGCTTCCCCAATGTCCACATACAAGCCCTGGACCTGGAGGAGCTGTTTCGTAACACACCGCTGGCAGCCTGGTACACGGGGGTGCAGCAGAGGTGGGAACCCTACTGGCTGCCAGTGCTCTCGGACGCCTCCAGGATCGCCGTCCTCTGGAAGTTTGGTGGCATCTACCTGGACACTGACTTCATTGTCCTCAAGAACCTGAGAAACCTGACCAATGTGCTGGGCATCCAGTCCCGCTACGTCCTCAACGGTGCCTTCCTGGCCTTCGAACGCCAGCATGAGTTCATGGCTCTGTGCATGCGTGACTTCGTGGCCAATTACAATGGCTGGATTTGGGGTCACCAGGGCCCCCAGCTGCTCACTCGCGTCTTCAAGAAATGGTGCTCCATCCACAGCCTGCAGGAGACCCATGCCTGCCGCGGGGTCACAGCCCTGCCCCAAGAAGCCTTCTACCCCATCCCCTGGCAGAACTGGAAGAAATACTTTGAGGATATCAGCCCTGGGGAACTGAGCCAGCTGCTCAATGCCACCTATGCGGTCCACGTGTGGAACAAGAAGAGCCAGGGCACACCCTTCAAGGCCACATCCAGGGTGCTACTGGCCCAGCTGTATGCCCACTACTGCCCCACGACACACGAGGCCATGAAAATGTATTTGTAAGGGCCTGCAGAGCTGCCTCCCCGCCACATCAGCTGTGTGCTGTCCTTCCTGGGCAGGAGAGAGAGCCAGGTCTGCTGGTGGTGGGCTTGAGACGGCTGGGGAGCACACACCACCTCCAGGCCAGGAGAAAGTGCACACACCCTTGGCCAGTGTCCTAGGCTGGCAAGTGATGACAGAATCAGGAGTATCCCGGACCTTCACAACAGGCAGGAACAGCAAGCTTGAACATTGAGCACCTTCCAGGGCACCCAGAAGCCTGGAGGTTGGGGTCTGAGGGGCCAGGAGGGGAGCTCAGAGAAGCCTGTGTGGAAGTAATCAGGAGGGCAGAGCTCCCAGGCAGCTGGAGCAGAGTGGGGACCAACCTAGCCTCTTGTGCGCCAGGGGAAAGGCCCTCAGTACCAGCTGGGGATCCCCTTCCTTCCTCTCCTCTCCCCAGGATGCTGCTTACCAGTGGCCCTCTCCCAGGGTACAGGGGTGTAGGAGTTCTTTTGACTCAGGAAAAGCATTTTAAACACCCCTTCCTGTTACAGACACTGGAGGCTGTAATAAACTGACTCACCAATGTCCAGTGCTGTGTGGTGGATGAAGTGGGGGCACACACCGCCCTTGTCACCTCCATCCTGCTGGGGAAGAGGTGGCCATTGACCCACCTGGAGAGGAAGGGCTAGGAACTCTGTGGCTGACTGACAGGTCCCTTGGGTGGGAGGAGCTGGTGTTTATTCCCACCTTACTTTCTAAGGCTCACACACAGCTGAGGTGACATCCCACCGCACTTCCCCTCCTTAATGAATCTGAGTCAGATTTAACCTCCATGAAGTTCAGTGAGGACACCAAGGAGCCAGAACACCCAGCCTGGCTCAGGGGAACATCTCTGCAGGGCAAGGCCTCTGCTGGCTGGGAGGCTGGCCAGGAATGCTGCCAGGAACTCTGGGGTCTCTTTAGCAGCTGAGGAGGAGAGGTCGTAGGCCTCTGAGCTCTGCCTGCAGACTGTCAAGAGGTAAGCTGCCTGGCTCTACAGGGTCTCCAAGAGCAGGTGAGGTTTTTTATTGAGACTAGACTGTAGACCAACTATTTCTCCAGTCAATCACAACATAATTTTTATCTTTTTTTTTTTTGGTTTTTCGAGGTAGTGTCTTGCTCTAGTCCAGGCTGACCTGGAATTCACTATGTAGTTTCAGGGTGGCCTTGAATTTATGGCGATCCTCCTATCTCTGCCTCCCAAGTGCTGGGATTAAAGGCATGCGCCACCACGCCCGGCTTCTTATCTTTTTTTGAAGGGGTGGGTTTCGAGGCAGGGTCTTGTAGCAGGAACTGGGAACAGCAGGTGAATACCCGGGGCTTCACTGCTGCATTTCCCCAGAGTTCGTGTCTCAAAATGCCAAAGAATTGAACAATTTCGACAGAAAGCATTTTCTTATTCTAGATTAGAGTCATTTCAGAGGATTTGGAAAGTGATAGGGGAAACAGCCTAACCATCACATCCAGCCACCAGTGTGGGGAGAACATGCAGAAAGGTTTAACAGAATTTATGCTGTTCAGCTAAACAAGCAGGAAGGGGAAAGATCATGAGAAGGAAAGATTCAGGTGGAAGAGAAATCCAGCCCCTCACCACAGGCTGTGGTTGGGGTGGCTGCGGGGGAGACCTTACCAGTCCCTAGAGAGTCAGAGGTCCTTCTTCTAGGCCATGTGAGTGAGGAAGAGGCAGGATTATCTGCTCAGTGAGTATCTCCTGCCCCTGGTGAGCAGGGAGACAGGTGGTTGGTTCATACCTGACCAATCAGTTTTAGCACCTAGGTTTGAGCTCTAGCTAGGCACCTCCCACTCAAGGGGAGGGCGTCTATGGAGCTTGCCTGAAACTGTCACAGTCTCACTCACTCTAGCCCAGGCTGGCCTGGAACTCACAGCCATCCTTCTACCTCTGCCTCCCTTTAACAGCCCGCCATCTTTTTTGAGACAGGGTTGCACTCTGTATTCTAGACTGGCCTTAAACTTGTATCAATCCTCCTCCTCAAGCTCCCAAGAGCTGTGATTACAGGTATGAGCCACCATAACTACCTTCACAGATCTTTTTAATTTTTTTAAAATATTTTATTCCTTTTCAAGGAGAGAGAGAGAGAGAGAGAGCGAGCGAGCGAGCGCACCAGGGCCACCACCTTGTGGGTCTGGCTTATGTGGGACCTGGGGAATTGAACCCAGGGCCTTAAGCACTGGAGGCAAGTGCCTTAACCGCTGAGCCATCTCTCCAGCCCTACACAGATCTTTTTAATTTTTTGGGGGGAAGGGGTGTTTGTTCCAGGTAGGGTCTAATTCTAGCCCAGCCTGGCCTCGAGCTCACAACAATCCTCTTACCTCTACCTCCACTCTGCTGGGATTAAAGGCGTGCAACACCACATCCAGCTCCACCAGTTTTTTTTAAACATATTTTTTATTAATTTGCAAGTAAAAAGAGACTCCAGATGCATGTGCCACTTTGTGCATCTGGTCCCACATAGTTTCTGGAGAATCGAACCCACACAGGCAGGCCTTGCAAGTAAGCAGCATTAATCACTGAGCTACAGTCTCAGCTCTTCACCTGTCTTTTGGGAGGGCCTGGGGGGAGGGGGTTTCAAGGCAGGATCTCACTCCAGCCCAAGCTGACCTGGAATTCACAATATATTCTCAGGGTGGCCTTGAACTCACTCTCTCTGCCTCCTGAGTGCTGGGATTAAAGGTGTTATACACATACTGCATAGAACTGTGTCTTCTTGAACAGGTGAGTTGATCTCTTAGAGCTGAAGTCATTGTTTGACCACATGACCATCATACAGGGAGGTCTAGCGTGTGCCTCCACACACAGATGACACTTATCCCTCTGAACTCTTCTGTAGCAGCCTGTTATCTGGAGAGCAAAGCCTAGCTGCTGAGCCCAGAATTCAAGGTTCTCCTTGGCTCGGCCCCACCTCCTTCTCCAGCCACCCTCATGGCATTATCTCAACACCCCTATGCTCCTACTGTTGTGGTCCGATGTCGAGCACTCCTCAAAGAACAGAAGACACACACGATAATGCAAGTCACATAGCGAGGTTTATTTCCACCATGCTGGAGGTCCGTGACCCGGCTCAAAAGTTAAACCTCTGACCAAGGACCCCCCTCTGCCTTCTTTACTAGGTTTTTATATGTTTGAGTTTACAGGCATGTGGCATCTCACAGTTATCTATTATTTTTATGACACAGGTGGTTCATTTGAGGTTACAAACATGGGCACTTCACAGTTATCTACTTACTTCTTCATAGCACACAGGTGGCTCATAACCTTTTGACACATATCCTGGCCACATCTAGGTGGTCACTCTAATCTCATGGCAAATATCTGGTTGTCTATTTACAGACATTCCTTTAAACTCAGACCTTCTTTACCAGTGATGACTCTCTTTGTTCCGGGAAGGGAGGAGGGGGCTTTTCATCCATCTGTTCCTTTGATCTGTCAAAGCTAATGATGATCGTGAGTTGCCTGTCCCCAACACTACCATGCTGCCTGCAGTTTCTCTCCCAGATACCTTCACCAACAACCCCCATTGCTCCCCACAGCACTGAATCCTCCTCCACGAAGCCTTCTGGGATTATACCTCCTCTATTTCCACAGTGCTCAGGCATTTACTTGGCTTCATGGATTCTTGGCCTGTGCCCACAAAGTTCTTGAAGGAAAAAGCATGCCACTCATCTCCGGATTAGTCTCGGGGTTGGACTCAGAATCCCATGGGATCCATGTAAATATAATGAGGCTCTCAAGAAGTTCCTGAGGGCCCAGGAAGGCCCAGCCTTGGCCTGCCTGTCCTTGCGGCAGCACATCAGTTGAGATCTTGGCCACGTGGCACTTCTTCCAGAACAGGTAAAGCTCAGCAGCTTCAGTCCTGAGGACCATGTTCTAGAAACAGGATCCAGGAGGCAACCAAACCAGGCCCTAGCCAAGAACAGGAGAGCCATCAGCTGCCCCTGCCTTGTCTCTGAGCTTGGGCAGTGTGGGGACAGAAGGTTCTTCCACGGTCTCTCATGCTCCTGCCTCCTGCAACCTCCATGGCAGGCCTTTTAATGTAGCTGCTATAAATAAATGACCGGTTAGGATCCAGCTGGCCAGAAGGGACAGCAGCACCCTGGAGAAAGGGGGCCACCCTGGGAGGATGGAGCAGTAAACCCAAGTGACAGGAGATTCGTTCTCAGGCTGTATAGGCTCAGAGGGACCTAAAGATGTGGGAACCTCCTCCTTCAGAGACCCCAGCTTCTGCCCAGTACAGGCTGCATTCGTGGATCTCAGCTGGGAAATCACTAATGTTCTGTAAAGATCCCTGTGGTGGGCTGGAAAGATGGCTCAGTGGTTAAAGGCATTTGCTTGCAAAGCCTGACAGCCTGGGTTCAACTCCCCAGCACCCATGTAAAGCTAGGTGCACAAGGTGGTGCATGTGTCTGGACTTTGTTTGCAGGCTGGCCTGTTCATATTCTCTCTCCGTCTCTTTCTCTCTCTTTCCTTGCAAATAAAAAAGAAATCTCTGTTGTCTGCCTTCTGCCTCTGAGCTGTGGCCAGAGCCGTGCCTGTCCTCTTGTGCGAAGCTGGGTGGCCCAGCTTTTCCAGTGTGGGTATGTCCATCCAAGGAGCCAGCTGACAGACACACTGTGACTGTGTGTGCCCCAGTGTCATTGTCACACTTTCCACACGGGAGAGCAGAGACTCAGTCTGAATTCCAGCCCAGGACTCAGGCTGTCCTGAGCTGTCCTCAGCTCCAGTTTGGGCTGGGAGCTATAATTCTGCTTCAGCTTCTTGCACCCACAGACCACAGCCCCCCCATCCTCCCGGGCTCTCCACAGCAGCCGAAAGGTCCCTCACCCTGGCCTTGATTCCAGAGACCCACTTCCCCCGCCCCATGCCAAGCTCTCAGTGGAGTGATGCCTGGCAGTCTTTGGAGAATGAGCTAGAACGTTTCCATCACAACTGGGTTCTGGGAAATGAAAGGGAGGGGCTGCTTGGGTGGAACTCACCCTGGAGACAGGAAATCAGATCCTTAGTGGTTTCTTTCTGACCAGTGTGTTTACAGGGTAGAGAAAGAAGAGGAGGCCCAGGGCTTCTCAAGACAGCTCATTGTCAATTATTTAATGAGGCTTCCTGACTGGCTGGCCAAGCACTGGACAGTGGGGCAGTCTTTCCCAGCAGCTAGGAGTTAGAGGATTCATTTCCTCTGGCTGCTGTATCAGTATTTGGCTTCTTGTTTAAATATTAAATATTAAATGGGAACAACGTCCTCCACCTGGGTGCCTGAGCAGAGACTGAGGACTCATGAATAACTCGCGGCCACGTTCCTGGAAGTTTGACTTTCTGCTTATCCAACCTGGGCCAGTCTAGTGCAAGGCATGCTGGGAATTCGGCTGGAGGTAAGGGTTCAGGACCTGACGTCAGACTACAGGTTCAAGTGTGATCTGTCCTTCTAAGGGATTGGACACTTTTTAAAAAATATTTTATTTATTCATTTTCAAGTATATATATATAGAGAGAGAGAGCGCACCAGGGCCACCACCTTGTGGGTCTGGCTTATGTGGGTACTGGGGAATTGAACCGAGGGCCTCAGGCACTGGAGGCAAGTCCCTTAACCGCTGAGCCATCCCTCCAGCCCAGGATTGGACACTTTCAGGGTAGCCTGGGCAAGAGGAAGCGAAAGTGATGAGGGGAAGAGGAAGACTGCCTAGTCCCTGACTGAAGCTCAATACCACCCACACACACCCCGGGGCCCCTAACAGAAGGGAGAGCAGACAGGCCTGGGACAACCCAGTGTAGCTGACACCAGGCGGGAACTTCATTTGCCCCATGATGGATTGCGTAGTCCTGTCAAAGCTAAAGCTACAATAAATAAATAGGGGCTGGAGAGATGGCTCAGCGGATGAAGCACTTGCCTCACAAGCTTGAGGCCCTGAGTTCAGATTCCCAGGACCCACTTCAAAGCACGGCGGTGCATGCCATTAATCCCAGCACCCAGGAGGCAAAGGTAGGAGGATCGCCATGAGTTCAGGGCTTACGTAGTGAATTCCAGGTCAGCCTGGGCTAGAGTGAGACTCTAACTGGGGGCGGAGGAAGAGGAGGACCCAAAACCCGGTTGCTCAGGAATGTACAGAAGATCATTTCTACTTCACTTCATAATCTAAGGCCAGGGCTGCTCACTTCTCCCTGAAATGTGCTTGGAATGTTCCAGCTAACCAGACGAGGGGCACTGAGTGTCCAAGGCAGTGTTGTCATCCAGGATATACCAGAAGTTGAATGGATGGCTCTGCTTTCTTTCCACTTTGTCATGAGACCACACCCAGGGATAGACAGGGAGGAGGCAGGAAAGAAGGACACAGACTAAGTGGGTTCCCTCTGGAGCTGCACCTGCTGCTCCGTGGGTGCCTCTGCCATCAGAGCAGAGCTCCTCCAGGATGTCTGACCCATCCATGAGACATGGCCCCACCTGGGCCCTGGCTCAGAGGAAAGAGCCAGTGATGTTTTGCTGGATGAAGGACAAGGGCGCTGAGCGAGGAGTGGAACGTGGTCCCCATGATGCACAGTAGGTATTGAACACCCCTAAACGCCCAGGCGTTAAAGGCTTGCTCCCTCTGATGATGATGCTGTAACCCTTGGGGATTAGGTCTGACAGAAGGCCTTTAAATCACTCCAAGGAGACTGTGTGACCCCCTCAGACCCCTCTTCTTGCTTCCTGGCATGAGGTGATCATTTTGCTTTGCCACACACTCCCCACCCTTGCCATCTGTGCCCCCCACCATGAGGAGCCTGAAAGCAACTCCTGGAGCCTCTGTACCGTGAGCCCAAACCTTTGCTCTATAAGCTAATTACCTCAGGCCCTTTTTTTCCAAAAAGTGTTTGTTTGTTTGTTTGTTTGCAAGCTGAGAATGACAGAAGAGAAACAGAGAGAATGGGTGCACCAGGGCCTCCAGCTGTTGCAAAGGAACTCCAGGTGCATGTGCCACTTTGTGCATCTGGCTTTACAAAGGTACTGGGGGAATCAAACCTGGGTTATTAGGCTTTTCAGGCAAGTCCCTTAACCCATGAGTCATGTTTCCAGCCCCCAGGCCTTTTTTATACATGAAGATAGGTCCAATGAAGTAAACAGAAACCTTTCCAGTTATTTTATAAGGAATTTAAGGGCTGGGCCTGGAGAGGTGGCTCAGCAGTTAAAAGAACTTGTTTGCAATGCCTGGAGACCTGGGTTCAATTCCCCAGTACCCTCATAAAGCTAGATGTGCAAAGTGGTGCATGTATCTGGAGTTCGTTTGCAGTGGCAAGAGGCCTTGGCACACCCATACTCTGTCTTTCAAATAAATAATGTTTTTAAGAAAAGAATTTAAGGCTGGAAGATGTCTCAGTGATCAAAAGGTGCTTGTTTGCAAAGCCTGCCAGTTTGGGTTTCATTTCCTGACTGTACACATAAAGTCAGACACAAAGTAGCAGAGGTGTCTGGAGTTTGTTTGCAGTGGCAAAAGGCCTGGTGTGCCCATGCCCCCTCTTTCTAGCTAGGCATAGTGGTGCACACCTTTAATCCCAGCACTCGGGAGGCTGAGGTAGGAGAATTACCATGAGTTTGAAGCCAGCCTGGGCTAAAGTGGGACCCTGCCTTGAAAACAAAATGAAAAAATTTAATAAGCTGGGCATGAGGGCACACCCTGGTAATCTTAACACATGAAATAGAGGCAGAGGATCAGGAGTTCAAGGTCATCCCAGATATACTGTGAATTTGAGGCCAACCAGGACATAGGAGATGCACTAGACAGGGAATGAGAGAGGAGAAAGCAGGTTAAAGAGAAGAAAAAGGAAAAGAAGGAAAAGATATTTCTGTGTATAGATCAGCTTGTCAGATTTCTATTGACAAGCTGATCTGAAATTTTACATGGATAACCAGGTGTGGTGGTGCACGCCTTTAATCCCAACACTCAGGAGGCCGAGGTAGGAGGATGGCTGTGAGTTTGAGGCCACCCTGAGACTACATAGTGAATGTCGGGTCAGCCTGAGCTAGAGTGAGACCCTACCTTTAAAACAAAACAAACAAACAAAAACTATAAAGTTTGTGGTGATGGCTACACACCTGCGAGTGTACTAAAACCATAAAGCCAGTGGGCACATTTCATGGCATATTATATACCAATATAATATATATCAATATAATATATATATCAATAATGCTGTTTCTTTTTTGTTAAATATTTTATTTAGAGAGAGAGATAGTAAAAGAGAGAGAGAGAGAGAAAGGCAGACACAGAGAGAATGGGCACACTAGGGCCTCCAGCCACTGCAAATGAACTCCAGACACCTTGTGCATCTGGCTATATGTGGGCACTGGGGAATCAAACTTGGGCACTTCTGCTTTGCTGGCAAATGCCTTAACCACTAAGCCATCTCTCCAGCTCCAATAATGCTAGTTCTAAAATATATGCATATAAGCCAACTCCAGCTGAGGTGGGGACGATCAATATGAGTTTGAGACCAGCCTGGGCTACAGTGTGAATTTCAGGTCAGCCTGGTTAGAGTGAAACTCTGCCTCAAAAACAAGACAAAACACACGCTTCTGCACACGTGTGTATGTGTTTATTTGCTCCTGTCTCCTTGACTCCCAGGACCACAGCCCAGTGGGCCGGCAGCGTGTCGGCTTCCAGTTAAGCAGAACTATTGCAGGTTCCTGACAGAAGCTGTCTCCCCATCCAGACCCAAGGCGCCCAGACACCAGAACTCAAGTCTCAGGAAGCCCACTGGGTGTGTTTTCTACCTGGATGTGCCACTGCTACAGCAGATTCGATGTCACGTTAGGTAGACCCGTGTGCCAATGTCCCCAGCTGCTGTCAGGACAGCTGGTTCTGGATGGTGTCATGGAGCCGTCGGTCAACCAAAGAGCTCCTGTGCTCTGGGAGACCCCAGCTGGGTTTGGGTGATGTCATACATATACCAGTTCCTTCCTGTGCTGCTGAACCAATCTGAGGGCTGGGCATGGAAGTGGGCAACATCAGCTTGTCTTTACAGCAAGCTCCAAAGTCCCAGGTGCCATCTCTTCCTGAGAGGCACTGGAGACTGGGAGGGGCAGGTGACAGTGGCAGCCAAGTGAGGAAAAAGGGCTCAGCTCTCCAAGACTCTGCACAGAAAGACACAATTGAAAGTCCCTGGACGTTTTGGCGAAAACAACCAAGCTGCCCGCTGCTGAATGCTCAAGACAGGAGGGGTTTAAGGGGGACGGGCATGGTGCCCAGCTCTAGGTATTTCTTAATCCGGTCCAGTTGACACCTAAAATTAACCATCGTATCTTTCATCACTTGTGATTATTAGATCGTTTCCACCTTTGGCTGCTATAAATAGTACTATGAGCCCTGCGTGGTGGCCTCAGAAGGCAGAGGTAGAGGGATCACTGTGAGTTCGAGGCCAGCCTGGGACTATAGAGTGAATTCCAGGTCAGCCTGGCCTAGAATGAGACCCTATCTGGAAAAAATAACACAATTCTCAAGGGGAAGGCTGGGGAGATGGCTCAGTGGTTAGGAGCGTTTGTCACTTGAGCGTGAGTCTCAGGCTGGAGACTTCCAAGTTTGAACCTGCTGAAAAAGATGGACGTGGCTTTCTGCACTGGCAAGTGCTGGGGACGAAGGCCCCCAAAATCTGATTGGACATAAGGCCTGCTCATTAGGAAAGAATTTATATTTGGTACTGAGAACCAAGTTAGAATCCCACTGATAGGAAGGTCATAGACTCC
>PVHP010021543.1:17157-30119 GCA_004024765.1 Zapus hudsonius | reverse complement strand
CACTTGCCTCCAGTGCCTAAGGCCCTGGGTTCAATTCTCCAGGACCCACATAAGCCCGAACCACATGGCGGTGGCCCTGGTGCGCTCGCTCTCTCTCTCTCTCTCTCTCTCTCTCTCTCTCTCCTTGAAAATGAATAAATAAAATTTAAAAAAATAATAATTAAAATAATTTAGCCGGGTATGGTGGCGCACGCCTTTAATCCCAGCAATCAGGAGGCAGAGGTAGGAGGATTGCCATGAGTTCAAGGCCACCCTGAGACTACATAGTGAATTCCAGGTCAGCCTGGACTAGAGGGAGACCCTACAGCGAAAAACCAAAATAAATAAATAAATAATTTAGCCGGGCTTGGTGGCGCATGCCACCAATCCCAGCACTTGCACTCTGGAGGCTGAGGTAGGAGGATCGCATGAATTCAAGGCCACCCTGAGACTACATAGTGGATTCCAGGTCAGCCTGGGCTAGAGTGAGACCCTACCTCGAAAAAAAAAAAAGAAAGAAAGAAAATTTCTCCTTTTCAATGACAAAGGGTAAACAGCTACAGTCAGGATGTTTGAGGAAAATAACAGGAATTTCCTCTGATTCAGTAAAAAGAAAGTTACAATCAGGATATTTGACTGGAGAAGACAAAAAGAGCAGGCCTTCTGGCTATCTTAGCACGAATACACATAAGCCGATAAGGAACCAATCACTCCAAAGCCCATCAACCTCATGATGTAATTCCAACCCTCCCACCTTGTGGTTTCATGCTTTAAAAGGAGACTTTGAGTTCCATTCAGGGTCCCCTTCTTGCTAGAAGGTGCACCCCTGTATGCTGGTTTGCTATCTAGACAAATAAATGCTCCTTGGCACATGTGAGTGGTGGTCTTCATTGTGATGATTTGTGGACCCTAACAACAGGAGGCATTACTCCTGTAGGGCTCATGATTTTCCTCACCATAGGCATTCAACTAGGTCTTTAGTACCAGGCAATAATTCCCTTGTGTGGAGCTGGCCTCCGGGCAATTTGAGAGCCATTGATTTCCCCCCATAACAGACATGTTAATATTGCCTCAGCTAGGTTCTACTGGCAGTCTACTCATAAGACTTGCAAGGTCCACTGTTGTTTTGTACTGTTGACAGATGATGACTTCTCATTTCTATAGGTCTTCATGTATCCATAGCTTTTTCCAACCTTCTGTCATCTGGTTAACAGGAGAGGTGTTCTTTTCTTTTTGGTTTTTCGAGGTTGGGGTCTCACTCTAGCCCAGGCTGACCTGGAATTCACTATATAGTCAGGGTGGCCTTGAACTCACAGTGATCCTCCTACCTCTGGAGTGCTGGGATTAAAGGTGTGCACCACCATGGGCTGGAGAGATGGCTCAGAGGTTAAGGCACTTGCCTCCAGTGCCTAAGGCCCCGGGTTCAATTCCCCAGGACCCACATAAGCCAGACCCACAAAGTGGTGGCCCTGGTGCTCTCTCTGCTTGAAAATGAATAAAATATTTAAAAAAAAAAAAAGGTGTGCACCACCATGCCTAGCTCAGGGAGGGGTTTCTGACCTCAGTTCCAGCTTGATTTTTTTAGTGACCTGCATCTCAAGTATGGCTGGCTGGTTTTCAGCAACAGGGTATTACTGTCTCATTCTGGTTGACAAAGAAGAGCATTTCCAATGACTTGTAATATTTTGGGGTTGTCAGCATCCTCCCTGGCAAGGAACTCATGGGAAAGTTTCACATCTCTTTCACCAATTCCTTATGAAGCCTTTCCTACAGGTCCTGGAATTGCTATGTCATAGGCTAATGTCAGCATTCTCCCTTCCTACCTGAGTAACATTTATAAGGCCTTTTCTCCTCAGCCACATATGCTTGTTTCTGTATATTATTGTTGTCTGAGAAGGGTCTCTGTCTATCTGGGATCATTAACTCTGTGGCCTCCCTTGAGGCTGTGCATATTGGGCCATCAGGGAGCAGAAGTGCCATATTGGGAGCTGTTAGCTCTTAGGGCAGAAACTAGAGCCTTTGCATACATACATTCCATATGGAGTATGGGGTCAGGTTGATAACAGATTCACACTGGTCTTAGTGTGTTAGAACAGAGGAAGGTAATTTCAAGGCACACTAAGGCAAGCTGAATTTAGGAGACTTTTGTCAGACTCTTAGACCCATTCTCAAATGCTTCAATGTTTCCTGTACCTTATCCATGAGAGGTTAATTCAGGGCTCTTGATTCTACCCAGCCTCAACCTCCCTTGCTGCTCTGTGTGCACCTCTGGGTTTAGGTCTCTGTATATATCTGTATCTCTTTGATCTTTCCATTTCTGAGATTTTGTCTGGTCCAAACTAGCTGTTTGAGTGGTACTCTCTTTTGTTTCTGCTGTCACTGGCCAGTGTTTCTTTAGTGTCTCTGGTCTCTCCCCAAGTCTTCCTTAGGATGACTTTCTATTAGTGCCTGGGATAGTGAGATGGGCCCCAGTATCATGATTTCTACTTCATTGCCATTTGAATTGTCTCAGATCTCTCTGTCTCCCCCCTCTCTCTCATTTGTATGCATGTTTATTCTATTAGAGAAAAACAGATTTGTGTATTTCAAATTCTGTCACTGAAGCACATTACAGTTTTTTCACTTACTCTTTGATACTTATTCTCAGTTTGGAGACTAGGCTGGTTTTTTCACTGTGTGTGCTCCTGCCTTGGATTCCCATGTACCTTGAATTATAGAAATGTACCTTCAATTTTGGTTCTGTGTCCTTTGTAGAAGTGAACAGAGGAGGCTAGGGTAGGACATTTATCTTTTCTAAAACCTGGTTCAACTTCTGTCTCCTACACACAATTCATAGTGTTGAGACTGAATGTGATGTGTGGGTTTTTGTTCTTGTGAGTTCTTGTTGCTAGCTCAAGCCCTTGAACATACAGTGATCACTGGGCAGTCACCAATGCAGAATCTTGGAGAAAGCAGTGCTGAGATGGTTAGACACAAAAAGAAAGAGATAAAAAGAGGCAGAGATGTTGGGAACTGCTTGTTGGCACTGCTACTGAGGGCATGGAGAACAAAGGGTTAAGGATGTCTGAGTTGGTGAAACACCGATAATTCGGTAGGCGTTTCCCAGCTCAATTAACCCTGACTCCCAACCCCCCATGGGCAAGCCACAGGAATCAGCATTCCCATCTCACCATGACTGGCAATGTATATCAGACAAACTTCCTTGTACCCATCCCCATGGACCTTGGGTAGAATCACATATTTCCCGCCACTCAGGCCCCCCAAATTAGGTATTCTCAGGTAGTCCATACTCAACTATCTCAGTGCAGGCCGCTAACTTACCACCCCAACCAAACAATCCCCTTTTCTCTTCCCTATTCCCCATCCCCCTGGCTCCCTTTTTCCTATAAATGTAAGCCCTCGCAATTGAATAAAGAACCACGTGGAAGCCGGGCGTGGTGGCGCACGCCTTTAATCCCAGCACTCGGGAGGCAGAGGTAGGAGGATTGCCATGAGTTCAAGGCCACCCTGAGACTACATAGTGAATTCCAGGTCAGCCTGGACTAGAGTGACACCCTACCTCGAAAAACCAAAAAAAAAAAAAAAAAAAAAAGAACCACATGGATACACTATGCACATCTGCTCGCATCTGTGTCTTATTGGAACCCCCTGCGTCAGCCCCCCAGCTCTGTGGAACCGCCCTGAGGCAGCGGAGTAGTGGAGTAGCAACCAGCCTTCGCTCAGCTCCCACCGCTTCACTGTTTTCCCTCCACAGCGGCTAACTGTGCCCCCGGAGGCAAAAACAACATCTTGGTGCCCTGAATGTGGGGCTTCCACAGACTGAACAGCGTTCACCTCTGTAGGACACGTAAGTCCCCCCTTGCAAGGGAAAATCAGGGATCACGCCTCCAAACTCTCATTTCCTACTTTGTTTTTGGTCCACACCATCATGAAGGACTTTCTAAGCAACTGATTTCTCTCAGCTGAGGCTACTCTTCAGCAGAGAAGGAAGGCTTTTAGCTGGAAGGATTGACCCTGACAGCATCCGGGTGTTGGCAAGTGACCATTCTATCATAGTCTCTATCTGGAATCAAATCGGTCATGCAATGACCCAGTAAAAGCCTTTAGAGCACGTCACCGAATCCTGAAATTTGCGGTGAGGCTGGTGTTTGAAGTGTTAGGGAATCCCCCTCACTGCCAGTCAGTAAGGGAACGTTGCCTAACAGTCTCAGTGCTTCTGCATCTTTTGCTATCATGGGAAATTCCACGTCCAAAAATAAAAGCTCTCTAGTCAAGGCATTACAGGCACTCCTAAAATCACAAGGACTTAAACTTTATAAGAAAAAAGCTACTTCCTTCTGGGAGGAAGCCCTTATGATCACTCCTTGGATAGATCCCAACAGCCCCTATGATTCACAAGTGTGGTTCCAAATTGAGTGCCTAGCTAGAACAAAAAAATTCTCCCCTCCCTTTCTTCCAATACTAGCAGCAATAAAACAATGTTTAAATCAACCCGAAATAAAATCTGACCCTAAAATACAAAAGAATGCCAGTTCTAATAAAAAGGGCCCTGAGGATAACTCAATGACAGATATACAGTCTCTAAAAAAAATGCCACTGAAGAATTAAAGCAAATATTCGAATGTGCCGCTGCACAACCAGTGCCACAGTTTCCAGCCGTGCTGAAACCTGAGCCACCCCAGGTGCAGTCTGGCACGCCCACCAGCCTTTCGAGAGAAAGCGCTAGTAACCCCTCAATGCCCATGTCTGTCTATCCAGCTTTGCCTCTGCCTTCGCCCACCGTAGTAGAGGAACCAAAATACAAAATAGCCCCCTCCTTAGCCCTCCCACACCTTCCTGCAGTTTCAAAGCAGCTATGTGAAATCTCCCCTGCTCCCACAGAGGAGCCACTTACGAACTCACAATAGCTATGTGAAATTAGAGATGAAAATTGGAATACTGAAACGCAGGAAGCTAAAAGTATCTCGGCTTTTCTAGTAAATATTCAGCCAACTAGGTCCATGCCCTCCGACTGGTACCCGTACCAAGGGAGTGAATTAAAAGAACCGAGACAGGCTGTAAGAGAAGATGGAGTACATGCTCCATGGACCAAATCCCTTCTCCACAGCATGTGTGGAGCAGTTAACACCCCACAAGATTGGCGGGATATATGTAGGTCCTCTCTCCCCAGCGCCCTGTTCCTCTAATGGGAAGCGCTTTATAGAGATGAATGCCTCCAACAGATAAGGAATAATGAAGGTCGCCAGGAAACTCCTTGGGGCTTTGATGAACTATTTGGACAGGGCAACTTTTCCACGGGCATAGAGCAAGCCTGCCAGCCTCCCGCATAATGAACAAGTTCGCCTGTGTGCCATCCAGGCATGGGATAGAATTATGCCCCCATCTGACTCCAGAGATGATGCATCCTCTTTGCTGCTCCTCCGACAAAAGCCAGAAGAGCCTCTCTCTGATTTTATTCTAAGAACTAAAACTAATTCAGAGAGAAAAATCCCTAATACAGCTGCCAGAGACATAATCATTAGGACCATCTTATGGGATGGGATGACTCCAGAATATAGTTTAGCTTGCCAAGGACTAAAAAATGAGCATTATGACAATTGGATAGTCGCAACCCAAGACATAGGAACAGCGTCTCATAAAACTGCCTCTCTGGCGCAGGCTCTCGCCACAGCATTACACCCCCAGGGAAAATGCTTTACCTGTGGTGAGGAAGAATATTGGAAAACAGAATGCCCAAGTCTAGAAGACACCTTACATAAGGCCCCTCCTGATAAAACCCCTCCACCAACAGTTTGCCCCAGGTGTCGCAAAAGATTTCATTGGAGGAGAGACTGTCGTGCCAATTATGATAAGGATGGCAAACCCTTAAAACCTTTAAACTCCCAAACGGGCATCCTCCAGCCTGGCCAGTAAGGGGGAACTCCCATGACATCCAATGGGTGATGACTGTATTTGAAGGAGCTCACCCAAAATTACTTCTAGAAATAGGAGGGAAATCTTTCAAATGCCTCATAGATAAAGGTGCAGGCAAAATTATTCTAAATCAATGTGAGATCCCACAACACTGGGAACTCATCCCAGGACCACAGCTAATGGGAGTAGGTGGTCCGTCCCAAGCTTATATAACTAAAGAAACATTTAAATGGAAAGACCCTGATGAAACCACAGGCCTTATCAGGCCATTAGTGGCAGATGTTACAACTAACCTACTGGAAAGGGATAACCTAGAAGCTCTTGATGTTGTAATTGCTAGCAATGTAGAAAAGAAAAGCATAGAAATACAGGATCATAGAAACTGCCCTGAACAGTGTCACCCCCAATCCTAAGGGCCACTGTCAATTATGATACTCACTGCCTATAATGGCTCTCTGATGAGCCAATTTGGGTGGAACAGTGGCCTTTACCCAGGGAGAAATTAAAAATCCTAAATCAGCTGGTGACTGAACAACTCCACCTTGGTCATATCTGTCCCTCCAGCAGTCCATGGAACACTCCTGTGTTTGTAATACCAAAAGGATCAGGAGGATGGAGGTTATTACAAGGTCTAAGGGCTATTAATAAAACTATGTTAATTTGGGGTGCTCCACAAAGAGGATTGCCCCTTGCTTCAGCTATCCCTGCTGGCACTCCCCTCCTTGCCATAGATATCAAAGATTGCTTCTTTTTCATCTCTCTACACCCAGAAGACAGAAGGCGCTGCGCATTCTCCATCCCTGGTCAAACAGATAACCACTACCCAAATGAAAAATGGACGTCTGCTCTACCCCTTCTAAACTGGCTCCCACCTCGCCTTTTCTCTAAAAATCCAATTCCAGATGCCCCAACCATCTTCACAGACAGGGAGCAGCTGCAATTATATATAATGAAAGGGACCAACCTCCCAAAATTCACTTTCAAAAACTCCCTGACAAATTCCCTCAATATAAGGAACTATATGCCATTTATATTGCCCTTCTGGAAATAGATGGCCCTTTTAATTTTTTCTCTGACAGCATTTATGCTGTCAATCTGCTCCCCTGGATTACTCGCTCATTTGTCTGCTTAGATGACAATCCACTCTCCCCTCTTATAATTAAAATTACTGATAATATTCTAAAAAGGAGGGCTCCCTTATACATACAAAATATCAGATCCCATAGTCCTCTGCCAGGACCCTTAACTGAAGGTAATGCCCTCGCTGATTCAGTGGCTACACAGGCCACAGGTCTGATGACAACCCTAGAAAAAGCAAAAGATTTTTACATTAAAACCCATGTTAATCTCAAAGGTTTACAATCACTATTCCCCTCCATCCCTAAGCAGCAGCTTCAGAGAATAATAAAAACATGCAACTCTTGTGCTTCTCTAATTAAGACACCTGCAATCCAAGCAATGGGTACAAACCCTCGTGGACTTAAAGCCAATGCCCTTTGGCAAATAGATGTTACTCATATTCCTGAAGTTTTCGACAGAAATATGTTTTTGTGACTGTGGACACTTACTCTCACTTTATATGGGCAACTTCTCAGATAGGAGAAAACACAAAAAAACTTATTAACCATATGCTTTCCACTTTTGCAATAATGGGAATCCCTTAACAAATAAAGACAGACAATGGGCCTGCATTTGTCAGCACTAGATTTAAAACCTTCTGCCTACAGTGGAAAAATCACTCACCTTAAAGGAATACCCTATAATTCCTAAGGCCAAGGAATTGTAGAAAGAACTCACCAAACCCTGAAAGCTCAACTTAAAAAACAACAGGGTAATGCTTATCCTCCAAATATACAATTACTTCTGGCATTGGCTACCCTCAACATTTTTAACATATATAAAAATTCATCTAACCCCCCCATCTCCCTCCACTGGAAAACCCCTGACACCACCCCTGCAATTCTAGTGTGGTGGAGAGATCCTTTAGATGGTCTCTGGAAGGGGCCAAACCCCCTCCTTACAACAGGAAGAGGCTTTGCTTGTATTTTTCCACAGGATCAACTTAAACCCATCTGGGTTCCAGCCAGAAATGTCAGATTTCAGCCCTTCAGCCGAGAAGATGGCCCGTTTATCCCTGGCGGATCGGAGACCCTGGAGGCACAGGAGACATCACCAGTATCTGCGCTGTACCTGCCAGAGATGCCCGATCTCATGGAAGGGCATACATGACCTTATCAGTGCTGCAAAGGCTTCATGCCCGCCACAAGCTTCTCTCTCTGCTATATTAGTTGCTGTTTTCACTTTGCTTCATTCTAACAGTGCAGTGGCCACAGAGCCAAAGTCCCCTGCTCTCACCTGGCCACCTCCTGGTGGGGAAAGATAACCACACCCTACATGACTGCCCTTCCTCCTAATTACTGCTCTCTAGCTATTATCCTACAGGAACCTCAGAGATCCCAGTAGCTGCACTCACCCTCCGCCACCCAGACCCAGCTTGGACCACTCCAGAGACGACTCCTTGCTGTGTCCAATAAAACAATATATACCTCATCGCTGCTGGATATGGGACATGGACTTGGGAGGAAAATATTATTTTTCATGCCAATAAGTGTTATATGTTCTCTATGCCCCCACCCCTTGGTTCCCTATTCCTTTGACCTATCTGCCTCTCCCCACTCCTTTAACTCCCTGTGTGCCATAGGGACTCCTTTGCCCATGGCCAGCCTCCTACATGCTTATGCCACTGATCCATATTTAAAACAATTGGGGGAGGTGTTGGGCACTGCTTGTTGGCACTGCTATTGAGGGCACAAAAGGATGTCTGAGTGGGTAAAACCCCAATAATTCGGTAGGCGTTTCCCAGCTCAATTAACCCTGACTCCCAACCCCCCATGGGCAAGCCACAGGAATCAGCATTCCCATCTCACCATGACTGGCAATGTATATCAGACAAAATTCCTTGTACCCATCCCCACAGACCTTGGTTAGAATCACGTATTTCCCGCCACTCAGGCCTCCCAAATTAGGTATTATCAGATTGTCCATACTCACCTATCTCAGTTCAGGCCGCTAACTCACCACCCCAACCAACCAATCCCCTTTTCTCTTCCCTATTCCCCATCTCCCTGGCCCCCCTTTTCCTATAAATGTAAGCACTCCCAATCGAATAAAGAACCAAATGGATACACTGCTCACGTCTGTGTCTCGCTCGCCCCCCCCCCAGCTCTGTGGAACCGCCCTGAGACAGCGGAGTAGCAGAGCAGCGACCAGCCTTTGCTCAGCTCCCACCACTTCACTGTTTTCCCTCCGCGGCAGCTAACGGCGCCCCGGGAGGTGAAAACAACACAGAGAGACCAGCAGACCATGTCTAGGGCCCAAGGCTGCCAGAACTTCAAGAATAGGTAAATGTCCCCAACTCAGCTTCGCCAGTTCATCTGCTATCTTGGGAAATGCAACATTCCATAAATTTAGGGGATATGAAGCAAATACACTATAGTTAGTGAGGCAAGGTTGATGTGTCCTCTTCTTGTTACCACCATTAAAATGGGCCCTCACAACACAAGTTTTTCAGGGTTTTCCTTATATTGCATCTTTAGCAATATATTTGTCTAATTGTGAGTTTGTATGTGTGTGTCTGTGTGTCAGAAATATTCCTTCAAGTTATCTGTTTCACTCAGAGTGAGACAGTGTTGCTTCCCCCACAGCTTTGGGTTCTTCTTTCACTGCTTACCAGTGGCCTAGGCCCACAGGGATCATAGAAGCACAAATCACATTGCATCCAGCAGTGTGAATGTTCTGTGCCATTATGGGTTTATTTTTTATTTTTTTGGTTTTATGACTCAGTTGAAAGTTGTGGGGACTTAGAAATTGAGCTGAACATATTGTATTTACATCATGTATGATTATTAGTTTTTGGAGGACAGGGGTGAACTGTTATGGTTTGATCCATGTGTCCCTCACAAACAAATGAATGTGTACCTAGGAGGCTGCTGTGCTTCTAGAGAGTATATATGGCTGCCATATTTCTCTGCTACATCAACCTCCTTTACTACATGAATGATTTTATAATGCCTTGGCAGCACATATGAGTCTCCCTTCCCTACCAGCAGATAACTGCACAGGCATTGTGTCCTTCCATCCAACATCCTATCCTTCCCTTGGTGTCTCCAGTCACTCCTTTTAAACATATTTTATTAATTTCGGGCTGGAGAGATGGCTCAGTGGTTAAGGCACTTGCCTCCAGTGCCTAGGGCCCCTGGTTCAATTCCCCAGTACCCACATATGCCAGATCCACAAGGTGGTGACCCTGGTGCATGCTCGCCCTCTCTCTCCCTCTTCCCCTCTCTCTCTCTCCCTCGCCCTCCCTCGCCCTCCCTCCCTCCTTCTCTCTCTCTCTCTCTCTCTCTCTCTCTCTCTCTCTCTCTCTCTCTCTCCTTGAAAATGAACAAAGAAAATATTTTTAAAAATAAAAAAATAATTTTATTTATTTGTAGAGAGATAGAGAAAGAATGATCATGGGGATTCCTGGGCATCTAGCCACTGCAAACAAACTCCAGAAGCATGCACTACTTAGTGTATCTGGCTTTACATGGGTACTGGGGAATAGAACTCAGGTTGTTAGGCATTGTAGGCTAGTGACTTAACCACTCAGCCATATCCCCTGCCCTCCAGTCACAATTAAAAAATATTTATTTCCAAGCAGAGAGAGGGAGAGGGAGACAGAGAAAACTAAGGCTCTAACCACTGCAAATGAACTCCAGAGACACGTGTGTGTATCTGGCTCTACATGGGTACTAGGGAATTACTCTCATTTGGTTTTACTGGCAAGTAACTTATCAGCTGAGAAACCTTCAGGCACATTTGATTTACTCAAAATTGAAAGGGGTACAGTGTATATGGGAACAGGGACACAAGCAGTGGTGGCTGGCTGAGAACAACGGGGAGGACTGAACTTGGCAAAGGCTTTGAGGTTACTGCTTGGGCCGCAGCTGAGGTTATGGAAAACAGGGCAGCTTGGCTCAGCTCACAGGCAAGAGTGGTTCTTACTGGAGCTATTTCTGGGACAGCAAGCTGCAAAACCTTGACCAATATGCATTCCTTCTTGTACTCCGTACGGGTGCATCATGCTTTGGTCTTTGGTCACTTCATTCCATGATGACTGAGACTCAAGTTGCTTTTCTCTTGTACTCACGTTTTTATTCATCCTTTCATTATGAATTAACCTTTTTCCTTCTCTTCCTCTTCCTTCTCATTTGCCCAGACTAGCCCTGGAATCAAGAAATTACTTCATATGACCTTAAAATTTCTTGTCATTCAGCCCTCATGACCCAAGTTCAGTGATTTCAGGCATTCATGACTTTATTATTTACTTTTTTCTCCAATAAAGAAGAACGTTCTTGGTGATACATGCACACACATACAGAGAACTAAATCACAAAGAGGACTGGGGAGGCTGATATAGGGAGATTGCTAGGGCTTGCTGGCCAGCTCTTCAGGCTAATTCAAAAGCTACAGACCAGTGAAAGATTCTGTTCAAGAAAATGTGGATGCTGTTCTCTTGTCTTTTCTTCTCTGCTCTGTGTTCTCCCCTCCCCTCCCCTCCCTTTTTTTTTTCTTTTGAGGTTGGTTCTCACTCTAGCCCAGGCTGACCTAGAATTCACTTTGTACTCTCAGGGTGGTCTTGTACTCCTACCTTTGCCCCCTGAGTGCTGGGATTAAAGGTGTGGACCATCACACCCCGGCTGTTTTTTTTTTTTTTTTCTTTTTTAAACTTTTTATTGATAGCTTCTACAATCATCCTAAACCACAAATATTCCCTCCCCATCCTCCCACATCTACCTTGTGGATCTCATTTTGTCTCTATTTGTTTTTGTGCCATCATGTTTTCCTCCCATTGTGTGTAGGTATTATCAGGCACCCTGTGAAGTCTTGAACATCAAAGTCATTTGGTGTCTGGATGTTTGCATCTTATCCATACCTTGGCTCTTACAATCTTTCTGTTGCCTCTTCCATTGTACACCCTGAGTCTCGAGACTTGCAATAGAGATGTTCCAGTGCTGAATACTCCACTGTAGTTTTTCTCAGTAGTATGGTGTCTTCTGAGTAATACCCATGGTCACTGCCTTCTTAAAAAGTGAACCTTTTCTAGCCAAAAGTGAGAGTAGCATTATTATATGGGTATGTTTTTTTTCTTTTTAAAGAATTTCCTATAAGGAGTTTTGTGGGCATAACATATGCATTTAGCCAGACACAGCTAGTATTCCTCTATTAGGGCTCATGGTCTTACCTGCCATTGACTTTTGGCAGGTCTTCAGTAGCAGGCATGTGTTACTTCCTGAGGAATGGGGCACTATTCCAATAAAGAGCTATTGGTTTCCACAAGAAAAGGAGTGCCACTTTTGCCCCAGTTGGTATATTTGCAATGGCTGGCTAGGTTTAAGGCTTGTAAGGTCTACTGATATTTACCATTATTGATGACTTCTCTCTCCCATAGGGCTGCATGCATTCATAGCATTTTCCAGCTTCCTGTGAGCTGGTTAACAGGGAGGAGGTTTCCAGCACAGCTCCAGCTTGATTTCTCAGTGACCTGCAGCACAAGCATTTGTGGTCTTCAGCAACATGGTCTTACCATCGCATTCTTGTGGGCAATCAATAGCCTTGGCAAAGGATGGTATTGTTTTTTGAGCCTTAGGAAACTCCCTGGCCAAAAAGTCACTGAAAGACATTAAACCCCATCTCTGGCATTTAAGTTTTTGTAATAACGATCTATGGTGACTTTATGTCCCATTATATGAGAGAGAAAGAACATGCATTGCTTGACTTTCTGGGGATGAGTTACCTTACTTATTATAATCCTCTCCAGACCCATTCATTTCTCTGCTAATATCATAACTTCATGTTTCTTTATCACTGAATTTTACTCCATTGTATAAATGAGCCATATCTTCATTATCCATTTATCAGTTGAGGGTTCTAGAATGGTTCCATTTTCTGGCTGTTGGAGAGAGAGGAGAGAGAGAGAGAGAGAGAGAGAGAGAGAGAGAGAGAGAGAGAGAGAGAGAGAGAGAGAG
>PVHP010021543.1:0-17057 GCA_004024765.1 Zapus hudsonius | reverse complement strand
TGTTACCTGCTGAATAATTTCATTCAACCCTAGAAATAATTTAATTTTGTTTTTTGAAATAGGGTCTCACTCTACCTCAGGATAACCTGGTATTCACTTTTTAGTCTCCAGGCAACCTTGAATTCATGAAGACTTTTGAACCTAACAATCTTTCTGCCACCTCTTCTGCGATGGACCTTGAGCCTTTCAAGTGTGATAGAGATGTACCAGTGCCTAATGCTCCAGTCATTTATTTTATAGTAGTATATTGTCTTTTGTGCTACCCCAGTTTTTGCTGACATCTAAAAAAACAGAAGCTTGTCTAGATAAAAATGAGAGTAGCATTATATAATATATATGTATATATACACACATATATGCTCATTTTTTAAAGTGTTTGTAAGGATGTTTGGTTGGTATAATATATACATTTAGCCAGAAAACAACCTGTGTTACTCCTATTAGGCTCAAGACCTACCCAATATAGGCTTTTTACTATGTCTTTAGTAGGAGGCATGCTTTTCTTTCCATGGAATGGGCCTGCAGTTCATTTAGAGAGCAGTTGCTTTCCCCAACAATAGATGTGCTGTCAGGGGCGAAAGCCTTTGGGGGCCTTTGGAGGCACACCCTGGCTTAGTCTTGGAAAGTACCTGACAGCCTGCGAAGAGGGGCTTGGCTTAATGAGTTTCAGGAGGTAGTCCTGATTAGGTTATTTGCACGTCATGCTCACAGGTTCTTGTCATAGACCAATAAATAGCTCCCTGATTGACCAGGAAGCTCCATGTTGTCACTAACAGAAAAGTTTTCTCAGTTTAACTTCATTTTTTTCTTCTTTTTTCATTTTCATTTCCTTATGAGAGAGAGAGAGAGAGAGAGAGAGAGAGAGAGAGAGAGAGAGAGAGAGAGAGAGAGAGAGAGAGAGAGAGAGCGCACCAGGGCCCTTAGGCACTGGAGGCAAGTGCCTTAACTGCTGAGCCATCTCTCCAGTCCTCACAATCTAATCTTAATGGCATGGTCGTTCTCCAGCTTGGATTAAAAGCCTGCTCCACCTTCCCCACATTACTATACTCATTCTAATGGCTAATTGACTATACAAATTCAAGTCTCAGCATGGTGTAATCTCAACATTTAAATGAAGAACAGTTATTGGAATAGAGTGTGATCCTGTAACTTGGGATGAAGGTGTGTGGGAACACCCAGGTAATGTTGAGATATTGAATTGTAATATTTTGATGGGTCCATTTTACCTGAGAATGCCTTGAATATTTTCTCCCACTATGTAGTATAAAATAATCAGTAATTTGTATAAGTCCCTGTAATCTGAGGTTGAAAAGAAATATCTCATTATAGGAGTTGGTGTCATTTGAAGACATAGCTGTGGAGTTCACCTGGGAAGAGTGGCAGGACCTGGATGCTGCTCAGCGAAGCCTCTACAGGGATGTGATGCTGGAGAACTACAGGAGCCTTTTGTTCTTGGGTGAGTTAAAGGTCCCTGAAATTCTGGGTAGAAATTCATTTATTTTTGTTTGACAAGTGTAATTTTCATTACAAATGCTTAATGTTATTTTCACATTGTGCCTTTCAATTATCACATTTTAATGGTACACATTTTATGGAACAAAGTAGATTTGGGGCATACATATATGTAATGTCGAGAATCTGTTAACTCAGGTGTTATTTGTATGGGGAAAACTTACAAATTATTGCTACACTTTTGAAATGCAAATGCATTATTAATACACATTAATACAAACATACTTAGTACTGTGTTATATTTCAAGTGAGGGATTTATGGCTCTCTGTTTGCAAAGGGTGCATAGTGTATTGCCATTATCATAGACCTATGCCAGTTTTGTGTTATTCTGTTTTTTTAAATCAGGAAGATTAGAACACATATCCTTAGTAATAATAGAAGAAATACGTTATATATATTTGCTTCTCACTTAGCTTGAATAAGGTGTTTGTTTACACAATGGTTTCCTAATATAAGTTTTTTTATAGCTAGGAAAGACAGCTTTCTAAATAATTCATCTTTGTAAAATTGAAGGCACATTCTAAACACTTAGGGCAATTGTCAAGACTATTTCTAGTTAAAGGTTAATTACTAGGAAAGCAGTCAAAACAACCCAAACCACAATCATAATAAACTTAAACATGTAACTTGTAAATCTATATATGCTACATATAGTATTTTATACATAATATATTTTGATTATATATACTTATAAAATATCAAGATGTATATACTATTTTGGTAAATAAATCATTTAAGTATATTTATATATCTATATTTATTTCTTTGCGGAGAGAGAGAGAGAATATGGATGATTCAGGGCCTCTAGCAACTGCAATTGAATCCCAAGTGCATCCACTTTTTTCATCTGGCTTCATGTGGGTACTGGGTGATCAAGTTGGTCAAGCAAGCAACCTAACTGCTGAGACTTCTCTCTACCCAAGTGACTAAATTTTTTTTTTAATATATATTTATTGTCCATAATGAGTTACATTATTTAGTGGGCAAACCATGCGTTGTTATCCCGAATTCCCCAATTCCCCCCCCTCCCCATCCCTGATCAGTTGTATATCCTCCTCCGTGGGCTCACTGTATTAGTCCTTGTGGCAAGGGATCCTGTATATCTTAGTACTCATCCCGGTCTTCCTGGCCCAAGTGTGTTGTTACTGATGGGTGCCATGCCTCCGGACAGTCTCCCCCACCACGGCTCTCACAATCTTTCCGCCCCCTCTTCCGCTCAGTTCCCTGAGTCGTGGTGGGTAATAAGACTGCTTTAATGTTGTGAACTTAGGGGTTCTTGTGTCGAAAATCCTTGGTTTCTGTCTCAATGGCCTATCCTGTGTTGATTGAATGACTGTGGTTATAGGTCCCTTGTTCATCTGTCATTGTCTGCTGGGTTCCCTATGGATCCTCCCTGATATGACTGTGGTGGCTCCTCTCTTGCCAGGATCTCATCCATCGGCCTACGGTTGGTTGGTAGGGTTAGATGGACCACAGCTCTCTCGTTGCATCCTGAAAAACACAAACACATTTGGCTTATCTAGAGTTGGTTGAATGGCTGTGGCTATGGGTCCCTTGTTCATCCCGTTCTTCTCTGCAGGGTTCCATATGGATCCTCCACAATATGACTGTGGTGACTCATCTCTTGCCATGATCTCATCTTTTGGCCTGCTGTCGGGTAATAGGGTTATATGGGCCACAGCTCACTCGCTATATCCTGAAAAATACAAATACAATCTCCATTGGAGAGTTAGATCAGTATAGGTTAACAAATGTACCCCATTCTGGGTTACCTAGTTTCTATTTTTAGTAGCCTCCCTGTCAGATGTTCGCATAGTGCATCTTTTCTTGGGAGCCCAAGTGTATGGGATCCGGTGCATATTGCCCTAAATCCCCATTTCCAATCAAAGGTTCTCCCTCACTGAGTGGAATATTTGGCTGAATTTAATGGCTGTTGATTGACTCCCCCCAGGCTCCTTCATTGCACAATTGCTCCTTTCTTGGTTTGCTGTTCTCTCCCAGTAGGAACTGTATCCAGCCTATTCATGGTCGCAGACTATGTTTCATGCCAATGGTCTGTTTACTCCAGTTATCGCCAATCAGCTTCCCCTGGCAGCTTGTGCATTGCCCTCCAGCCCTACACTAACTGCCATCTGGGGGTTTTTTACCATTCCAGACCTCGCTGGGACTCTCGATGAAGATCGATGGCATTCTGCGGTTTCTTCAGCAACAGGATTTCATCTCAGGCCTGGGGAAGGTGTTCAAGAGCCTTGACAGAATTCTGTCTTGTTTTTGGAACCTCATGGGTCCCAAGTGACTAAATTTTTAAGATTAGAAATAAACTAGTTCAGCCATTTCTACATACAGAAATCTCAGTTTTTCATTTGTTGAAAACAAATTAGCATAAGTTCTGCTTAAGTATGTATATATATATATATATATATATATATCAAGATAACTATTTGTGTTTTTGTAGAAAATAGAGATCCAAAGAAGCATAAAAATTCCTAACATTTTCACAACAAATAATTAAATAATTTAGCTTTTTTAAAGACTTTAAAAAATAATAAGTAAGGTTACTTAATTTTCACTATGTAAATGTACTTTTGTGCTTAAAAGAAAAAATATGTAGAAATGATTGCATGTTTTAACCAGCTAAAAATAAAACTTACAGGCATATAAATATAATACTTTTAAAATATGTAAGTTGAATATAAAAATATCTTAAAATCATAAGGAAGTACACTATAAGAAATGTAAACGAATGTTCAATTAGCAATATGATTATCAAAACTTACTCTGATGTTAGATTCTGTAAAATGTCAGACTAGTAGGTATTCTTTTTCTAACATTATATATAAATGGTAAATATTTTTTCATCGAACAGTGATATCAACATTTCTTAGCAAAAATGGAAATACATGGAAAGATAGGCATTGTCTGGTATTCAAGTTTCAAAGTATTTTCCCATTTAAATGATGTTTACTTCTGATAATACAATCAATAGTAAAAATGTTATTTATAATCCTCTACCCCATGAAATGACCCAGTACACACAACCCCTGTGGGTTATGGTCAGGGAGGAGGCTAATGGGGCTACCATCATAAGGTTTGCTCATATATGTAATTATTGATAATAAAGAAAAAAAGATTATATAAACACATTACACTTTTAGGAAAGTTCTTTATGCTTGGTACTCAAATGCTTCTCAATGCCTAGACTCTAGAATGATTGTAAGGTGTTCCACCTCGATGATGACAGTGACACTGTCTCTATAACCTGGAAGGTGAAAGAGGAGAGGGAGAAAATTATCCTGGTTCAAAACAATCAGTCTATCACTGTCCAAGATATGTTGCAAAAGGGAATACAGCACTTAGATTTAAAGCAGAGTCCAGAATCCTTGAAGCCCAGTATCTGTATTAGCTTCATTTATAAAAATTTTCATAACATAGGAGATGTTGAGAAGAAAGGCAAGGAGAATGGAAAATAGCTACAGCCATAGAATAGAGAGGATCTGCACAGTCCAGTGCTGCACCTGGGCTCTCTGCTTTTGCCAGGAGGGTGCTATTTCGCTTACCTGGCAGGATGGGCAACCCATCCCAGTCCAGGGCCTTTTTGGTTTCAATGCTGTCCCAGCCAAGGACTACACCACAAATTGTGGGTCACATCTGTCCTCTTTTTGACTTTGCCTTTCTCAAAATGCCCCCTGAGTAAAGATGGGCTACAGTGATGAGGCTTTCCTGCCATGGAGCTGAATGCCTCTCATTGTCCATAAACTAAGTGGCAGGCTATATCATTCTTGATTTTAGGATGTGACTCTAATGAAATATCACAATCAGTTCAGTGTAGCTGCTTTGCTTTACAATGTCGATGGTTATTTTGCCATTTCCTCCTTTAAGGTTACTTTATTTTATTAATTTATTTTTGAGATAGGCTATCACTCTAGCTTAGGTTATATTGGCATTCACTTTGTAGCCTGGGCCAGCATCAAACTTACAGTAATTCACATATTTCAGGTTCCCATGTTTTTGTGGCAAAGTTGTGTGTCACCACACTTGGCTAAATTTTAACTCTTGTTAGAGCCTTTTCTATTCAGCCATTTGGCCTACAAACAAGAACACTTTTCTAGCCCCCTACCCTCAGAATTTGAATTACTTTGTTTATTGCCATTAACCTATTTTTTTGGTAAGACTTTTCTCTTTTCTCTTCATTTTTTTAAACGGAACCTGAGTCTTATGAATACTGGAAATATGTCCTCCAATTAAGCTATTTTTCTTTTTTTTAATATTTTCTTTATTTATGAGAGAGAGAGAGAGAGAGAGAGAGAGAGAGAGAGAATGGGCGCACTAGGCCTCTAGCCAATGCAAATGAACTCCAGACACAAGCACCCTCTTGTGCATCTGGCTTTATATGGGCACTGGGGAATCAAACTCTGGTCCTTCTGCATTGCAGGCAAATGCTTTAACCGCTAAACCATTTCTTCAGCCCAATTAAGCTATTTTTCAATGCTAAGATTTAAATTCTGTATTGTAGAAGACTGGTAGAAGAGGACATCATTGTTCTATTTCAGGCCTTTGGAAAGTAGCATCAATACTTCCCATGCATCAATCTGGAGGCCCTCTGTTATATGTAACATCGGTGTCATATTCCTATATCAATTTCTTGAAAAAATTTTTTTGGAATTTCTCAATTTGTGTGTGTGCATGCATGAGTGCAAAGGCATGCATGTTTCAGATTAGGTGTTGCTCCCTCTTAAAGATGACTTTGAATAGAGTCATTAAGGTTCAGTCTTGCAAGTGACATTTGGGTACCTATTTTCCTGCCTGTTGCGAAGGCTCAAAATTGGGTCTGCAGGCTTTGCAAGCAAGTAATATTAACTGCTGAGCCATTTCTTGAGTTTTATGCAGATGAATATGAACTTTTTAAAGTGCCCTTTTATGGCCTCATTGCAGTATTAATATAGATGTTTGTTTTTGTCATAATGATTCAGTGATTTATACATATGAATTATGACTGTTGCATCCCTAAGCCGGGCATGGTGGCACACGTCTTTAATCCCAGTAGAGGTAGGAGGATCACCGTGAGTTCAAGGCCAGCCTGAGACTACATAGTGAATTCCAGGTCAGTCTGGACTAGAGCGAGACCCTACCTCAAAAAAACAAAACAAAAAAAAAATTTATAGTATTAGTTTCTCTCACATTTCTGTGATAAACTCCTAACAAGAAACACATTTAAGAAGAGGAGAATTTATTTAATTATCCAATTCTATAATGGTGATTGTGGTTAAAATGTTCATACAAACTGGGAAATAAGTACACTAAGAGAGTATTTTACATAAATATAGTTTGACTCAACAGTGGAATTCATTGGAAAATGAGAAAAGAAATAATCAGAAAATACAAAAAAATGGATTAGATACTCTTCCCATTATGTCCATGGCAATGATATAGTTGACAAAGACATTATATGAAAAAGAGGGGCTGGAGAGATGGCTCAGCAGATAAGGCACTAGCCTCCAGTGCCTAAGGCCCCAGGTTCAATTCCCCAATACCCACATAAGCCAGACCCACAAGGTGGTGGCCCTGGTGTTCTCTCTCTCTCTCTCTCTCTCTCTCTCTCTCTCTCTCTCTCTCTCTCTCTCTCTCCTGGAAAAATGAATAAATTAAATATTTAAAAAAGAGGAATTCTGCTTAGGATTGAAAATGTGGTTTTTGAGAAGAAAAAATAAACTGAATAAAAGTTCAGTGAAAAGTCAAAAGTATTCCATTCTCATTTCCTAGATGAAAATACAATGGAAGATCACAAACACAAGGTAACAGCAGATAGTACAAAGACTTATTTGCCAAAATATTAATATCTCTGTTTTTAGTAAAATTCTGTGTCTCTGGAAAATGAGAAATCCACAGAAATGGTTCTGTTTGAATGTGACTCAATCTATAGAGATTTAAATTATAGTACTTGATTTCATTGACCAAAATATTTTGAAATGCTAGAAGTACCCATCATCTATGCCTGAATCCCAAAAACAAGGCAGCTACAATCCAGGAATGCTGGAGACTTTTTCAATATATCTGTTTGGCAGATAGTCACAAGTAGAAGTAGGAGAATCTGATAGGGTCAAATTTAGAATCACCAAGCAAGTTTAGCATTAGGGGGAGACTGCACGTCTTGTGTTTGGTGTTCTTACACCTCATGGTATGGACTCAACCACATTACTTCATGATGGTGACAGGAATGGATAATGAGCCTGTGCTGATCAGATTGCTTAACCTCTATACACTCATTACAACTTCACATATTTTACAATATTGTTGCTCTGAAAATTATGAGCACAGGTCAATTGTGTGTGTGTGGATATTTCCCCTATGTCATCGTTGTTTTCTGATAAGGTACTTAATGCTATGATTAGAATGAAGGATTCATTTTTTCTACTGAATTTTCATTGTGTTCCTTTTGCCTACATGTATGCCAAATATAGTTTTCTTTTTGACCTAATATCTCACACTAACCCAGGCTGACATGGAACCCATTATGTAGTAACAGACTTCCCTTGAAGTTACAGCAATCCTTCTAAATATGCCTCACAGAGTGCTCTGATTATATGCATCCTCCATCATGTACAGCTAATGTAGTAAGTAGAACTCAATCTGATATATAAACCTCAAAGAATATTGACGTCACCGATGGAATTTTTCTATGCAAACACTTTTTATTTGAATGCAGCTTTGCCATTGATAATGTTCATAGACCTGTGCATCAGACAGCTTTCACTACCAAGTATAAGAGTGAAAAACAGATTAAATATATTAGCCTTGAGCTAAAACATTATGTCTGCTACCCCTAAGTGAGGAATATAGGTTTCATTCAATTTATTTTTTTTAATTCTTAATTTTTCAATGGTTTAGTTTTTTTTAACTTACTTCACAATGTGATACCTTTTACGTATGACTTTATTTCCAAGCAGAAAGAGAGGGAGAGACACAAAGAGATAATAGAACCATAACTGCTGTAACTGCAAATGATCTTCATACATATGAGCCATCTGTATAATTCAATTAGGGACACATGGCTTGCTACACAAGTGATATTTATAAGAGCAATCTCTTCAGATCCTGAATTTTATTCCAATTGTTACTCTTTCAATTTGTATTTTTGTTATTTTTTAAAATATTTCATTATTCATTCATTTGACATAGAACATGTGAGAGATGGAAAGAGGAAGACACAGAGAGAGAATGGGCTTGCCAGGTCCTCAAGCCTCTGTAAATTAAATCCGGACACATGTGCCACATTCTGTGTTTGATTTTATGTGGGTCCTGGGAAATTGAACTCAGGTCCTTCTGCTTTGCAGACAAATGCCTTCATTAAGTCAATTATACATTCTACAGGTTTCTTATTATTTATTTAAATTTCCATTGTGGGTTTTTTTTTTCCATTTGGTCACTCTTACACTCTCTTTCAATTTCTTATCCTCCTATATTTCTTATCCATCACAAAGAACCACATTATTGAAGACAATGTTTATAATACATTATCATTATATATCAATAATGGTGTAATACAGAGTAATAATGTCCTCAACCTTTAAGAATCACATTCTTGGCTGGGGAGATTACTCAGTGGGGAAATATGCTGTTGCTTAAGCATTAGAATCTGAGTTAAGAGCCCCAGAATCCACTAGGTACTTGATTATCTCCCAAAGCTCACAGGACTTGTATTAAGGGTGTCATTGTCAGTAACATGGAAGGTGAGGACTAACACCCAAGCTTGACCTCTTAGCATGACATGTGCATTTTTAAATTTACATTTCCAAACTCATCCACATGTCCATATGCAAGTAGTAACAGTGGATGGAATAAAAGCCATCATGCCCTTTGTTTTTATAGTAGAGTATGGCTTTAATTTTGACAAATCAAATGTCAGTAGAACACATTCTCCATTTTGTACATGATGACTTGAAGGGTATTCATTTCATCAATGATGTAGCTATAACAAGAAATGATTGCATTTTCTCAATTCTGTAGGAGGTTACACAGAAAATTATTGGTTGCGGTAATCATCCAAGTTAGAATGACTTTCTTCAGAATAATTGGATTCATTTTCAAAGATAAAACAAAAACAATCCTGCAGTTTGCTAACATGAGTCTCACAGAGAGAAATTTCATTATAAATTACCATCATTAGCTGGGTGTGGTGGCACAGGGCTTTAATCCCAGCATTCGGTAGGCGGAGGTAGGAGGATCACCATGAGTTCAAGGCCACCCTGAGACTACATAGTGAATTCCAGGTCAGCCTGGGCTAGAGTGAGACCCCAACTCAACCCCCCCCCAAAAAAAAAACCAAATAAATTACTATCATTTATCCAATAAATTAAGTGAATATTGTAGTGGCTTTGTTTTGTTTTCATTTAATTTTTAAGTAGGGCCTCATGTCCAGAAATACTTCACTGAATGTAATCTATGTGAGATGTTGATCCCACATAGATTAGATTGCAGGGCAAACACAGCTGTAAAATACTTTGAAGTTATCTAGTTACTTTGACTCACATAGGATTTACAATTAACTATAATATTTTACCTCTGTAAGTCCTGCTTTTGACCGAAACAAAAATGAATTTTCTTAATAAAATAGACAAAGCAAATACCTTTGGAAATCACTATATCTAGATTAGAAATTTATAATTGAAGCTTTTATCAAAATTTTAGGAGTAGATCCTATTTTCTTAAGAATGCCAAATGAGTATAACTATTGATAAGTATCTCTAACCATTAAACAGCCTGATCCTTAACATAGACTTATAAGTAAAACATTTTATAGGGGTATTCTCCCCCCTTTGTTTTTTTTTTTATCCATTTTTTTTTTTAGCAAAGAGATAGAGCGAGAGAGAGAGAGAGAGAGAGAGAGAGAGAGAGAGAGAGAGAGAGAGAGCACCAGGGCCACCACCTTGTGGGTCTGGCTTATGTGGGTCCTGGGGAATTGAACCCGGGGCCTTAGGCACTGGAGTCAAGTGCCTTACCCGCTGAGCCATCTCTCCAGCCCCTCCCCCCTTTGTTTTTATAAGCAAGCAGAGAATTGTCAATGTCTCTAACCATTGAGCAGTAGTTGAAAAAACTTATGTCTCAGTTTACCCATATAATCATGGACTTCTGCATCACAAAGAAGATAAATCTCTTTTTGTTATGGTTTTTCCATATATATAATTATATATTATAATATATATATATATATATATATATATATATATATATATATATATATATATTTGTTTTGTTTTGTTTTTCGAGTTAGGGTCTCACTCTAGCCCAGGCTGACCTGGAATTCACTATGTAGTCTCAGGGTGGCCTTGAACTCATGGTGATCCTCCTACCTCTGCCTCCTGAGTGCTGAGATTAAAGGCGTGCGCCACCACGCCAGGCTGGTTTCCCTTATATTCATCATTAACCAGAGAGCCAGTCTGGTTTATGAGGAAGCTTTGGGAAAGATGATTGTTTCTGGGTCTATTTCCAAAAGAAACAGAGTCAGATTGAGCACATTAATATCTTGATTTTTCTTTTATTGTTTAGGCCAAGATTGAGAACCAGCATATATAGTTGGCTTTTATAGAACTGGCATCCAACACATTTATCTATAGAACTTTATTTCTCATCCTTTATTAAATTACGAGAAATTGTGTCAAGTTAACTTAACTGTTTAACAAACTATATAAAATAAGTATAAGAATTAGAATTCCTTATTAATAGGAAATATTAGACATTTTTATGTAATGTCTTTATGGATGTAATTTTAAGAAAATTGATAACCTATATCTTTAATAATATTTATTAGTATAGATATATCCATAGATTTTATAATCTATGGGTATAAGGTACCTCTTATAATTAAGCTTTAAAAGTATAGGCAAAACATAATGGTCCCTGATATGACTTTTATTAATACCTTTATCATATCTGGAACAGTTCTGCTAACTTTATAACTTTTGAGTATCTCTGACAAACCATCCTTGATAGAATTTTCAAATCTGATTGAAGTAGACTGAAAAAAATAAGTCTGTGGCATAGTTAGGAGTATAGAACATTGTCCAATCAGAAAAAGTGACCTGGAATGACCCAGAAGGGAGAATCTTTTTATTAATCTAAGCATATCTGTCATCCCCCTGCCTCAGCTCTGTAAAAATAACAGGAGGCTTAACTCACTTTGAATAAATGTTTTGTAGAGAAAAAAGCTTCACAAACTGACTAGAAATCAAATTAATTGAATTTAAATCTAAGCAATTTTTGTATCTATCTTTTCTTATTTTTCAAGATTTTTTTGTTTGTTTGTTTTTTGAGGTAGGGTCTCACTCTAGTCCAGGAATTCGCTATGTAATCTCAGGGTGGCCTTGAACTCACAATCCTCCTACCTCTGACTCCCAAGTGCTGGGATTAAAGGCATGCGCCACCATGCTGGGCATTTTTCAAGAATTTTGAGCATGTCTATAAGGCCTTCCATTAAAGCCCCATGGGGTCTCAGTGATCTGCTCAGCCATCTCATCCTGGGGAAGGGCCTCATGGCCATACTGGATTCCTGTTAGTAACCCCTGAGGGAAGCCCGAGTGTCCATTGTTCCTAGTCCCCAGAGGGGCTGGACCTGGATTTCTGACATGGTAAAAAACCTTTGATTCAGAATGACTGAAAATCATCAATTCTGTAGCATATATAGAGAAATAGCAGAACAGTTTTATAATTGGAGAAGACTTTGAATAACCGAAAACGGAGATTCCCTTGTTTCAGATCCATAAGTATCAGAGATATTGTATGTGCCATGAGGCTTAACTCACTTTTACATCTGTATAAATAAATGTTATACAGAGAAAAAAGCCTTACAAATTAGTTTTAAATTAAGTCTATTGAATTAAATTTAAGCAAACCCAAGTAAACCTAAGTGTCTATATATATATTTATTCATTAAAATTAAAAAGTTAATTTCTTTAAGGTGTTCTGCTAGTGAGCAGAAGTTTCTTGACCTCTGTTGCTTGGATACTAAGAATGCAGGCTGCCTTAGGGCTATGGTCTCTTTTGGAGACCTCCAAGCCTGACTTTTTAACATAGTGCAGCACCTTGAATGCCAGGTCCTGTGATTTTCCTGTTGCGTTATCCATGGCCAATGGATCTCACTCACCTTGGTTCCAATTTGCATCCGATCAGCAGGGGACTCCCCTAGGGGCTCAGAGGGACAAAAGAGCAAGAATAGAACTGGGAAAAGCAGTGAGATTCAAAAGAGGAACTAGAGCAGAGAGGAGCGGCATGGGGCAGGGTGCCTCCAGAGGTGCTGCCTGCGCCCGAATAGCCCCAGGCAAAAGTCAGCAAGTGAGGAACTCAGGTGGCACCATTGGGCCACTGCTGCACCAGGAGCCTTAGGCAAAAGACATCAGTTGCCCCACCGCCATGAAGGAAGCCCACACTAGGCGGAAAGCAAAAGGAAAAGGCAGGAGAAAGGTGTTTGCGGAGTCAAGAGTCTTGTGCTTCGTAGGGGACTTCCAAGGTTTGTAGGCCTTGGCCGTATGCCCACACGGTGTCTTCGGACTGGGGTAGCACTATCATCAGAAGTACCTCTGGCTCCACGGCCACGGAGGCCACCCCTTATGTGGAGGAGACGGGTGAGCTGATGGAACCGAAAGTAGAAACGTGCCTCCAAGACAGACTAGACAACCAATCAGGTGGGGGCGAAGAGTAAGAGGAACAGAAAACACAGAGGGGTCTCTTACTAGTTTTCAAGTCTGTGTTCTGGGTGCCAGATGTTGGGGTTCACAGATCCCTGGCCCCCTGTTGTTAGCCCAAGTCTCTCTGGCCAGCAGGAGAAAGAGCTACATGGGGAGAGGGGAGAGGTGAGGCAACGGTAGGACAGACACCACACGCAACCTAGAGAATTCTCTGGCAAATCTCATTTTATTTGAACACCCAAAGCCCTCTTATAACGCAAGGTAGCATTATTCAGCTTATTTCTCTTAAGCAATAGGATTTAAACCTTTTGGTGGGAGCCAATCAGCAGAATACAGCAGAGCAGAGTATGCTTCTTTAGGACGTATTGTCTTACAGCCAATCAGCATGGTAGTTGGTTACATCACAAGTAAAATGAAATTTAGCAAGCAGAAACAAAGTTTATCAGCTACAAGGAATCAGCAAGCAGGAGCAAAGCGTATCAGCTATTCCATATTCTAAAATTTACCTTAAGGTTGCTCAGTTAGGCTGGGGCCTGACACCCTTCTACTACCCTCCTTCATATTTCTTCCCCCTGCCTAGTAGTCTTTGTTTCATTTCACAATCAATCTTTTCCTCTTATTATGTGTAGGTATTTCAGGCACCATTGAAATCATGAATATTAGAGCCATTCTGTGTCTGGAAACATTTTCTGTTTTTGAAGAGGTTATTTTTTTTCTTTATATATTATATACATTTCTATAAATATATATATACATTTGGCCTACAAAAAAGGACATCGTTCTAGTTCCTCCTGTGATTCAAGTGCATTTCGCTTATTGGCCTTATCATGATGACTAGGACTTTATTGTTTTTTTTTTTTTATGTCCTTCAAGCTTGAAATGGAAACTAGAGGTTTCTGAATATAGAAAGGAAAGGATCTACCAGTAAGTTATTTTTCAAATGAAGACTTCAATTGTGTATTGTTTAACAATGGTGGAAGAGTACATACTTGTTTTGTTTCAGCTCTTAGAGGAAAAACTTTCACTGTTTACCATTCATTAATTGTAGGACCTCAGTTATATGACATTTTTTTTGTTTCATTATAGTTTTCTGTCAATTTATTGAATAATTTTATTTTTCTTTAAGTGTGTGTGTGTGGCTGTGTTAGGGTGTGAATATGCCAGAATAGGTGGCTCTCATTCGTCAGATTAATTTAACTCCTTACAATGGAGTTTGTCCATGAGGACCAGGCATGTATGTGAAATTTGTGTCCATCTTGACAAGGCACTGGGGAAGATAAAACATGGGTCCTCAGGCTTTGCAAGCAAGGACCTTTAAATATTTGTTTAAATTAAAGTGATATTTATGTAGTTATTGTAGTATTAATATGAATTTTATTATGATTCATGTAGACTCAGAGATACACACGTGGATTTTTATATGGTGTCTGATACATCCCTGCTCTGAATCATAGTTGTTTATATTCATTTATTTTATTAACCAGAAACTTTGTTGTATAAATCAATCATGTGTTGGTTCCATTTCCCTACTCATATTCCCACATTCTACTAAGTACCCTCCTCAGTGAAGTTACTGGAATTCACATATGATAAGTTTTGAGTTATGAGAACAGTGTTCAGTCATTGTATTTGGGCAGTTAATGCCTCCGAATACTCCTTCTCAAGCTGTGGAGAATGTTACCACGACTGTACTGCAATGTTCCATGAGACTTGCAGGTGAGAGAGAGAGAGAGAGAGAGAGAGAGAGAGAGAGAGAGAGAGAGAGAGAGAGAGAATGCACCAGGGCCACCACCTTGTGGGTCTGACTTATGTGGGTCCTGGGGAATTGAACCCAGGGCCTTAGGCACTGGAGGCAAGTGCCTTAACCACTGAGCCATCTCTCCAGCCCCCTTAGATATCTTTTGAGTGTCCTTGGTTTGTATCGCCCAGGTGCAGATTCTCAGATTCATCAGGGGACCAGCACTCATCCTGAATTTTCCAATTTTTTTTGTTTGTTTTACCTGGACCCTGGGTGATATGCAAGACATTACTCTTGTCATGAGAAGGAATCAGCTATGCTTTTTTTTCATTTTGAAGGATTTTGGTTCTCCCCTAGTTTTCATTGCTTTCTATAAAAGAAAAAATGATTCTTCAGTGAAAAATCTCTATCTACTCCTTGTTCACAACTTTGGAGACTTTTCTCCAGTAGTTCATCTAATTCTTTCCTGCACTATGAGGAACAGACATTATGGAGCTGGCTTCTTTCACAATTCCACCATGATATCTCAATTTTGTGACAACAGCTTGAATTTTGTTCAGTAGTAGTGTTTTACCTTTTACCTCAGGTGCTTTCACAGAATTTTTTCTTGTTTTGGGAACCTCATAAGTATCTATGACCAATACAGTGGTGACTAACCCATTTCTGATACTGGGTTTTATAAGCCAGATTCAATAATTTTAGGGTTAGGCTTCCTCCCACCATTACTGGGGCCTTTCTGCTCTGTGAGGGTGAAATATAATTGTAAAATTTAAAGCATGGTTAAAATAAAGAAATGAAGACTCTTGTAAAATAGAATAGAGAATAGCCAAGTACAAGATGCTTAGTTCAAACTTTATATTTAGCCTGGGAAAGTGTCCGAGCTATAGGTCCCAAGGAAAATACCAGATGTACAATTAACGGATGGGAGTCAAGTAGGAGTTGAAGTCTAATGGCTATTTTCTGCTTTTTGTGAGAATGCCTATGCTATAGGAGTGTGGGAAGAAAGCATGATCTAGCACAGGACATCTGGTCAAACAGATGTCAGATCAAACAAATACCATATCCGTCCTGCGTATTTGCTTCTGTACACATGCTTCCGCAGGCATACCCTGACCCTCACCCCCAGACCCAAAAATATAGCCATTAAAGATAAGAACTCGTGTGAACCCTAAGGAATGCTTGCTTCAACCTTTAAAAAGGTTTTGGTTTGGATGCTCGGGGCCACAGTTCCCAGCTAGCTACTTGGCTCTATGGCTGTGGTCCAGGTTCGAATCTGCCTGAGTAAAGCGACCCTTGCGTTTGCTCTGACTTGAGTCTCTGGTGGTCTGTCTTCAGGGGGTCATTGAACCTAACAGCTCCATCTTCCCACTTTAGTATATCTTTCACTAACTCTCCTTTTTCCTCCCTCTAAACACTTCTGTATCTATAATCTGTCTCATGTGTTGCCTGTCAAGTATGCCTGTAACACAGCCTTTTCCAGATTAGAAGCCACATATTAGGTTAACATGTGGTGTTTGTATACCTGTGCTTGTGTGAGTTGATTTAATATGATTTTTCAAGTCTTCCATTTTCCTGGCGATTTTATTATCCCATTTTTCCTTAATGTTGAGTAGAATTCCATTGTACCTAGGTACCACATCTTCAAGAACCATTCTTGTGCTAATGGCTATCTAGACTGATTCCAAACCCTGCTTATTGTGTGTAGAGCAGCTATAAACAGGGTTGAGCAGTTGTCTGGCTCTAGTTAAAAAGTGGAGTCTTGCCTGGATTGGTGGTGCACACTATCAATCCCAGCAATCTGGGAAGGAGAGGTCTGAGGATGATAGTGAGTTTGAGCCCAAACTATGAGTATAGATTGTATTGTAGGTTGGCCTGGTCTAGTGCCCATACCTTGTCAATGAAAAAAAAAAGTGACTGCAACAAAAAGTAGTTTTTAGGGCTGGAGAGATGGCTCAGCGGTTAAGGCACTTGCCTCTAGTGCCTAAGGCCCCGGGTTCAATTCCCCAGGTCCCACATAAGCCAGACCCACAAGGTGGTGGCCCTGTGCTCTCTCTCTCTCTCTCTCTCTCTCTCTCTCTCTCTCTCTCTCTCTCTCTCTCTCTCTCTGTATCTCTCTGCTTGAAAATGA
>PVHP010021542.1:12652-29422 GCA_004024765.1 Zapus hudsonius | reverse complement strand
ACACACACACACACACCATGTCCGATGGATTTTATTATTTTAAACCAATTTTGGTTTAGTTTCATGTTTAAGTCATCCCCCCCATTCCTTTCCCCTCTTTCACAGATTCTCACTTCTCTCGACTGGTTTGTGTAGAGTTTATGGTTAACCTGGTTAGGAACTGCATATGAGGGAGAATATGCGGTGTTTAACTCTGTTGTTGTGAGAGATCGCTTAGTAGGATCTCCTCCAAGTCAGACCATTTTCCTCTAAATTTTGATATGTCATTTTTCCTTTCAGCTGAGTAAAATTCCACCGTGTAAATATACCACAGTTTTGTTAAACATTCCTTCATGGAATGGGCATTTGAGTTGATTCCAATTCTTAGCTATTATGAATTGAGCTATTATAAACATAGTTGCACAAATGTCTCTATGTTGGGGTGTGACATCTTGCAGGTAGATGCCTAGTAGAGGGATAGCTGGGTCCATTGGTAGCTCTATGTCCATTCTGTTCAGGCATATCTACACTGCTTTCCATAGCGGTTGAAAAAAGCTTGAAGTCCCACCAGCAGTGAATGAGGGGTCCTTTTTCTCTGCATCCTCGCCAGCACCTGTTGTTGGTCTTTATGATTGTCATTTTGCATCTCTTAGTTTTTTGAGGTAGGGTCTCACTCTAGCCCAGGCTGACCTGGAATTCACTCTGTAGTCTCAGAGTGGCCTTGAATTTATAGAGATCCTTCTACCTCTCTCTGCCTCCCAAGTGCTGGGATTAAAGGCGTGCACTACCACACCAGGTTCTTTTTCTTTTTTACTTTGAGTTTGGTTCTTGCTGTATTACTCAGACTACCCTTGAACTCATGATTGTCCTGCCTTAAGAGCCTCCCAAGTAGTTAGGATTAGAGGTCTATAATACCACACCTCAATTTTTCTTCTTCTTTTAATCGAAATTTAGTTTACATAGCCAAATGTGGAGATTTTAGGAATACAGTTTGAGAGTTGATAAATGTGTATACCCATGCAACTCACAACCCTAGAAAGTATCAACATAACTCTCTCAGCCAATTCCTTTCAACCAGGGGTAACAACTGTTCTTCTGATTTATGTTGCCATAGGCTATGTTTTTCCTTTTATAGAATCTTATATAAATAAACACACATAGCATATATTGTTGTCTCTGGTTTGGTTTAGGCTTAATTTGTAAGTATATGATAGTTTTCACTTATAAATAGATTCTCTTTTTGCAGTTTGTTACCCAGTGTCCACCACACCTGGTGCATGCTGTTCTGAATAGTGTGGTAAAATTTAACACTGTTCTTTTTCAGCACATGAAGCTTCCCTTCATGCAGCTTATCCTCAACTGTATATATTTGCCATGCATTATTCACTTCATAGTTTATCTCTGTTATCAGAACAACTGAAAGTATTTCAGTGCTTGTGTTTAGGTAACCATTATTTAATTTAGTAATCATTCCAAAATGCAGGAGTAGTAATAGTAACAATTCAAATCTGGCAAAGAGAAAATTTAAAGTTCTTTAAGTAAAAAAGGAAAGTTCTTAGCTGGGCATGGTGGTACACACCTTTAATCCCAGCACTTGAGAGGCAGAGGTAAGGGGATCGCCATGAGTTTGAGGCCACCCTGAGACTACATAATGAATTCCAGGTTAGCCTGGGTTAGAGTGAGATCCTACCTCGAAAATCAAAACAGCAAAGTTCTTGAGTTTTATGAAAAAAAAAATCACATACTGAAGGTACCTAGAAAAAGAGTTAAGTGTGGTTGTTCATGCCTGTAATCCTAGCATTTAGGTTGGGATTATTACAAATCCTAGCTGAGAGAGGAGTGCTATGGGGTACTGTCCTCTGGCATGAATTAACTTGACTGGTACATTGCTGACCTCACAGTGGTGGTTGTTACCCCACAAGACCCACATAATTCTGAGCCTGTCAACATTTTGACATAGAGGACAGAGTAGGACAAAAAGAATGAGACATCAAATCAGAAGGACTACTTGGAAAGAGAAGGGTGCTCAGTGGAATGGGGGTGAAGGAGGAAGGACAAAAGAGGGCAATATTAGGAATTTGACCAAATTATAATGTGTACATGTATTAACATTCTCAATAAAAAATAATAAAAGAATGGTCAGGAGTGGTGGTTCACCACTTGGAATTCCAAGACTTGGGAGGCTGAGGCAGGAAGAGTGCCATGAGTTCAAAGCCAGCCTGGTCTACATAGTTCCAGGCCTGCTAGATGATCCCCAAAACTGGAGCATCATTGAAGCTTGCTTACTGATGGATTGAGGGAGAGACCCTGTCTCAAGGAGATCTGTGGATGATAAGAGAAGGATAGCTAATGTTCTCCTTTGGCCTCCGCATGCATAGGGCACACACATCAGTACACATACATGCACATACCACACATGTGCTCTATATATGAACACATGCATGTATGTGCAAAAAACAAGTAAAGCTGAAAATAGAATAGATTTTCTTGTGAATGAACTCCACAGGTTCTTGTTAATTTATTAAAAAGTGTAAAGGACCAAGTATCATGGTATATTCTTTTAATCCCAGCACTTGGGAGGCTGAGGTAGGAGGATTGCTGTGAGTTCAAAGTCAGCCTGTACTACAGAGGGAGTTTAAGGTCAGCCTGGGCTAGAGTGAGACCCTACTTCAAAACAACAACAAATATGTAAAGGCCTGCCCATTTTCTTAATCTAATAAAATATCAATGCCAAAAAATAGAGTATAGAGGAGGGCATATATATTTTTTTAAATCAGGTATATATTCGCAAAAATGAGTTATTATTGTGCAAACATCATAGAATATACTTATACAACCTGAAACAGTCATGACATCACCCAGTTCTTTTATTTTATTTTTTATTTTTTTTGGTTGACATCACCCAATTTTATGGAAACACCACCATATAATTGTGGTAGAAATGACCAAGACTTCATTATATGATAACATGACTATAGCATAGGATTCAATACTAACCATGATTTTAGCCATTTGCTTGAATCATATTTTGGTCTGCATTGCCTTCTCTTCCTTTCTGCTTTCATACTACATACATGTTCATGGTTGAATGTTGATGAGGCCAATATTGTACAGGTCTTGTGTAGGTAACTATAGTCACTGTGAGGTCATGAATGCAAGAGCCATATCATGTCTGGAAGCCACTTCTCCCCATCCTCTTGCTCGTAAATTCTTTCTGTCCCATCTTCTGTAATGTTTCCTGAGCCCTGAAGGGGGTAATGACTGTTGATAACTTGTCTCCCCTGGGAAAACCTGCATTGTAGCTTCTTTTAAAAAAACAAACAGGGCTGGAGAGATGGCTCAGCGGTTAAGGCACTTGCCTCTGGAGCCTAAGGCCCTGGGTTCAATTCCTCAGGACCCACATAAGCCAGACCCACAAGGTGGTGGCACTGGTTCTCTCTCTCTCTCTCTCTCTCTCTCTCTCTCTCTCTCTCTCTCTGCTTGAAAATGAATAAATAAAATATTAAAAAAAAACAAACATTTATTTACAAGCAGAGATAGAAGAGAGACAGCCAGCCACTACAAATGAACTCCAGATGCATGTGCCACTTTGTGCATCTGGCTTTACATGGATATTGGCGAGTCAAACTGGGTCATTAGGCTTTGCAGGCAAGTGCCATAACCACTAAGCAATCTCTCCAGCCCTGTTGCTTCTTTTTTATGTAGCATAATAATTTTGAAGTAAATCAGTAATCATTTTATATGAATATAGCACTGTGATTATGTAAATCTAAACAGCTGGTTTGCTTATGCTCAGATTCATTGTGCTATAGTTAATTTAATTTCAGTTATTTTCCTCTTCTAAAATTTCCATTTGCTTATTTTTCACATCTCTTCATTGATAACTTTTCATTTTAACTAAAATTTTTTTGAGGGGGCTGGAGAGATGGCTCAGAGGTTAAGGCACTTGCCTTCAGTGCCTAAGGTCCTGGGTTCAATTCCCCAGTACCCACATATGCCAGACCCACAAGGTGGTGGCCCTGGTGCTCTCTCTCTCTCTCTCTCTCTCTCTCTCTCTCTTTCTGCTTGAAAATGAATAAAAATATTTAAAAAAAAAAAAAATTTTTTGAGACATCGTCTTATATGTCCCAGGCTAAACAAACTCACTATGAAGCTGGGGCTGGCCTAGAACTCCTTAGCGCTACTCCAACTCCCGAGTGTTGGGGTTACAAGTGTGTGCCATCACATCTAACTTGACGTTCTTTCATTTTTTATATTTTTATTTTTTAATTAGCTTACAAAGTAGCAGATTTCCTTATGGCATTTTCATGATATTTGGTTTGGATTGACCCTCCTCATTTTGACATTCTTTGTAGTGGGTTAAATGTGATGTTTGGTCATGTAAGGATTTTTATAAAAGCTGCCTTAACATCCTTCTTAAACCTTTAACATCTGCCAGCCTAAATCTCTCACAATCAGTGCTCTCCCATTTTATTACAGGGGGTCAAATAATTTCAATGCTTGTGTTATCTCATTGTTAGCATCTGTTGTCTTTTTCCCACTTGAGTTGGCATTTTTATAGTTGTTTGTATAATAAAAAATTTTAGATTTTATCCTGAAATTTTTGAGTACTGTGTTACAGGAATTTGGCTCTTATTTCAGTCTAATGGAGAATGTTGACATTTGTTTAAGCTCAACCAGGTTAGATTTGGACTACAAGTTCCAGTTTGCTTTCTGTGGATTACAGTTCCAGTATCAGCTCAGTATTCTATGTCTTTGCAGCTCTATGCAGATCTGTTCTATGTATACCACCCACTTGTCAGTCAGAGACCTGGGTGTTTGTTAACTTATTTCATGAAGTCTTTGTTAACCTGATTAGGATCAAATCTACCCATGAACATCTGGGAGTGACAGACTACAGAGTTCCAGGTCAGCCTGGGCTACAAACTGAGAATCTGTCTCAAAAAACTAAGGAAAAAAAGGTTGCTTTTGGAGCCATTGATGATGATTCCATCTAAAGAAACAGAATATTCCTTTCCCTCAGAGTTTTAGCTCCTACAATCTCCTTAAGTTCACTACTGTCATTGTTATCATAGGCTCTACCATGGGATTTTTTAGGTATAAAAGAGGAGAGGAAAAGGAGAGAAAAACCCAGGGAATTTCCCTCCAATTTCTCTGAGAGTTAGTAGTTCCCTTAGAAACAAAAACAAGTGCCAGTTGGGGTGGCATATGCACCCTGTTAATCCCAGCACTCAGGAGGCAGAAGTAGGAGGATTGCTGTGAATTCAAGGCCAACCTGAGACTAAAAAGTGAATTCCAGGTCAGCCTGGGTTAGAGTGTGACCTTACCTTGAAAAAAACAAAAGGGGAGGGCTTGAGAGATGGCTTAGCTGTTAAGGTGCTTGCTTGCCTTCAAAGCCTAATGACTAGGGTTTGATTACTCAGTACCCACATAAAGCAAGATGCACAAAATGGCATATGTGTTTGGAGTTTGTTTGCAGTGGCTAGAATCCCTGGCACTCTCTCTCTCCCCTCTGTCTCCCCTCTGTCTCCCCTTTCTTTGTTTTTCTTTCTTTCTCTTTCTCTTTTATTTTTCTTTCACTTTTACTCTTTTCTTCCTTCCTTTTCCCTCCCTCCCTTTCCTTTCTTTCCCTCCCTCTCTCCCTTCCTTTCTTTCCCTCCCTCCCTCTTTTTCTTTCTTTCTTTCTTTCTTTCTTTCTTTCTTTCTTTCTTTCTTTCTTTCTTTCTTTCTTTCTTTCTTTCTTTCTTTCTTTCTTTCTTCCTGTCTGTCTGTCTGTCTGTCTGTCTGTCTGTCTGTCTGTCTGTCTGTCCGTCCGTCCGTCCTTCCTTCCTTCTTTCTCCTTGCAAATAAACTTTTTTTTTTTGGTTTTTCGAGGTAGGGTCTCGCTCTAGTCCAATCTGACCTGGAATTCACTATGTAGTCTCAGGGTAGCCTTGAACTCACGGCAATCCTACTTCTGCCTCCTGAGTGCTGGGATTAAAGGCGTGTGCCACCACCCCCAGCGCAAATAAACTATTTTAAAAACCAAAACCAAGCAAACTAACAACAACAAAAAATTTAACCAGTACACATGCTGCAACCACAGTGCTTACTTACAGTTTTTGTTGTGATTCAAGCCAGAGAATACTAGAGGAATAGAAGTGATAAAGTGAGTTGAGAATGAAACTCAGTGGTAGAGTGCTAGTACATAAGGCTCTGGATTCCATCTCCAGTACCACCAAACAACAACAAAAACCCAGTGAAGTTATTGCCAGCTCCATTTTAGTTTATATTCTGGTACTCTCTCCCAATACCCTACTGTGTTTTATGTTTTCAAGTGTCCACACTTGTAATTCCAGCCCTTGAGAAAATGAAACAAGGGGATCACAAGTTCAAGGCTATCTTTGGCTATAAATTGAGTTCTAGGCCGTCCTGGGCTGCAGAGAAGAGTTCTTCAGTAGCTACCTGTGCATTCTTTTGGGGAGCGTGCTGAGAGTTAAACCCAGGGATTAAGGGCCGCATCATTGAGATACATACTTAGCTCTGATCATGTATTCTTTACAGATTTCATAGTTTGGGGCAGAAAGATGAATGTGCATATATTTCATCTTACCTGTAACCAGATGTCTTAAGTGATGTAATTTTCACATGCTTGCATGCTTGTGTGTTGTGTGTATGTACCTATGTGGTGCCCCATGCTTTCAACTTGTGACCTGGTGCGCTCACCTGTGGTGGATGAAGCGGGACTTATTCTTATTTGAGCTGGAGTCTTTTCTGATCCCAGAGCTTGCCATTGTGGTGATTGGATCTCTACTCCCCTATAGGTCTGGGTTGCATGTGGCCACACCCAGCTGTTTTATTTGGGTCCTGGGGATTGAACTTGAGCAGTCTCTCAAGCCTTCTCAGGCCCTCATGCTTATATAAGAAGTGCTCTTAACCGCTGCGCCATCTCTAGTCCTTAAGTGATAATTTAATGGATATTTGGGGTAGTTTCTTCCACCCATAATAACTATATTTCTGAAATCCTAGTTTCAGAGATGTAGTGTTTGGCATAGTTAGGTAGACAAAAGTTGCAAATGGTAAGTAGAGGAGCTCCATTATTGACTGAATACATAATGACCCACTGAAAAGAAGTACTTTTCTAAAGGTGTTCTGGTAATCTCATCCTCATCCAGAAATACCTGTTACTTGTTAATACTATTAAGCATTACTACCTTGACAATTTCCTGGTTTTTGCCTCTCTGACATAATTGCTTACTATTTATTATCCAGCTGTTTTTTAGTAATCTTTCCTCTAGAGCTTTATCAACTACCCCACCTTCGTCTCTGGTTTTCCTCATGCTTTCTTCTTCTTGATACTACTTTTTGTGTTTTATCACTAAACTCTTATGTTCCAAAGATAAATACATTGCTCAATGACATTTTATGATTTAAGTGCATTTGAAGAATCCACAAGCTGCAGAGGGCCTGGGTGGCCTAAGGTAATCAATTTTTGCTCATATATGAGGACCAGACCCATGTTTCTGTAAGACATTGTGGTAATCTAGACAGAAGGGAACTATCCAGCATATTAGGGCTTTCTCTCATACATGGTATTTCTGGAAGGTAGTGGGAACAGGACACATGAAGCTTCAGTAACACCAGGAATGTGGGTCTAGAAAGGAAGTAATAATATTCAAGCCACTCTAGCCTCATTAACTTGGAAAAAAAGTTCTGTGGACAGTTGAGGGATTTTGTTTTAGTCTTGAAAGTTAATATTAGGAACTGCTATATAATAGTTACATTTTCCTTTTGTTATATAGTACAGAATCATGGCAGAAAGGAAATCCTAAATGGACAAAAACCCATAGACAAGGCACATTTTTTATGTTGCACATGCTTTTAGAATTTTAATGGTGGAAATATGCAGTCTTTAAAAACTACAATGGGCTTCCTAGATGTCTAAGAAGGTCAGTTCCTTTCCAGGCATTCAAGAACTTCTCAACTCATAACCTTCTGGGCACGTAAAAATTATGCACAGAAAAAAAAACTTTTGAAATAAAACCTATGGTACCTTTCAGGTGTAGCACGTTGCTTTTGTTTGCAATATGTATTTCCTTTATTTAATTTTTATTGTCCATAATGAGTTAAATCATTTAGTGGACAAACAATGAGTTGTTATCCCCAATTCCCCGATGCTCCCCTCCCCCAATCAGCTGGATATCCTCCTCCATGGGTCATCTGGATCAGTCCTTGTGACAGAGGACCATGGAAAGCCTAGTATTCAGCCAGGTTCTCCTGGCTGTAGTATGTTGTTACTGAGGGGTGCCATGCCTCTGTATAATCTCTCCCACCATGGCTCTCACAATCTTTCTGCCCCCTCTTCCACTCAGTTCCTTGAGTCGTGGTGGGTGAGTATTAAGGCTGCTTTAATGTTGTGAGCTTTAGGGGTCTTTGTGTCGAAAATCGTTGGTTTCTGTCTCACTTGCTTATCCTGTGTTGATTGAATGGCTGTGGCTGTGGGTTCCTTATTCATTCCGTTATTCTCTGCCGGGTTCCATATGGATCCTCCACTGTATGACTGTGGTGGCCTACAGTCGGTTTACGGTCGGTTGGTAGGGTTAGATGGGCCCCAGCTCCCTCGCTGCATCCTGAAAAATACAAACACAATCTCCATCGGAGAGTGAGATCAGTGTACGTTAACAAATACACACAATTCTGGATTACCTAGATTCTATTTTTAGTAGCCTCCCTGTCAATTGCTCCCATAGTGCATCTTTTCTTGGGAGCCCAAGAGTATGGGATCCGGTGCCTATTGCCCTGAATCCCCAGTTCCAGACAAGGGTTCCCCCTCACTAAGTGGAAAATTTGGACGAATTTAAAAGCTGTTGATTGTCTCCCCCAGGCCCCATTGCACAAGTGCTCCTTTCTTGGTTCACTATTCTCTCCCAGTAGGAGGTGTGGTCAGCCTACTCATGGCCACAGACTGTGTTTCATGTCAGTGGTCTCTGTTTACTCCAGCTGTCGTTGATCAGTTTCCCTTGGGAGCCTGTGCAGTGCCTCCCAGCACTACACTAACTGCCTTCTGGGGGCTGGATACCATTCCGGTCCTCGAAGGGTCTCTCGATGCTGGTCTATGGCATTCTGTGGTTTCTTCAGCAACAGGGTTTTGCCTCAGGCCTGGGGAGGGCATTCAAGAGCTTTGACAGAATTCTGTCTTGTTTTTGGAACCTCATGGGTCGCTTTGGTCAACAGCTCAGAGAGGGAAGGAACCAGTGGTTGGAACCAGGGGTTGTCAGACTGATCAAATTGTTCACAGGCTTAGACTCTCCCCTACCACTCATGGCCCTTCTTGCCAGTTGACGCCCACTACTTGCTCAATAAGTTATAGTATGCTCGTGAGGATTTTATGTTTTTGAACCTAATTTGGTTTAGCCTCATGCTTAAACCATTCCCCTCCCCCCATCCCTTACCCCTCATTCATAACCTCTCACTTCTTTCTACTAGTCTGCGTAGAGTTTACAGTTATCCTGGTTAAGGGCCACATATGAGGGAGAATATGCAGCGTTCAATTCTCTGTTCTTTCGAGTGTTCACTTTTTAAGATCTGCTCAAAGTCAGACCATTTTCTCCTAAATTTTGATATGTCATTTTTCCTTTCAGCTGAGTCGAATTCCATCGTGTAAATATACCAGTTTCGCTGTCCATTCCTCCATGGATGAGCATTTGAGTTGATTCCAATTCTTGGCTATTATGAATTGAGCTGCTATAAATATAGTTGTACAAATGTTTCTGCGTCGAGATGTGACATCTTGAGGATAGATGCCTAGTAGAGGGATAGCTGGGTCCATTGGTAGTTCTATGTCCATTCTGTTCAGGAGTCTCCACACTGCTTTCCATAGTGGTTAAACAAGTTTGCAATCCCACCAGCAGTGAATGAGGGTTCCTTCCCCCCCCCCATCCTCACCAACAACAATTGTTGATTTTCTTTATGATTGCCATTCTGACTGGGGAAAGGTGGTATCTCAGTGTGGTTTTGATTTGCATTTCCCTGATGCTTAAGGATACTGAGGACTTTCTCAGGTGAGAAAAGGCCATTTGTGTTTCCTCCTCTGTGAATTCTCTGTTGAGATCAGTGCCCCATTTTGTGAGGGGGCATTTTGGGTTTTGTTAATAATTTTTTTGAGTTCTCTGTAGGTTCTGGAAATTAGGCCTCTGTCTGAGTTGTAGCTGGCGAAAATCATCTCCTAGTTTGAAGGGGGTCTATTGACTCTGAGAACGATGTTTTTGTCTGTACAGAAGCTTTTGAGTCTGTTCAGGTCCCGTTGGTTAAGTGACTGTTGCACGTCCTGGGCTACTGGAGATTTGCTCAGGAACTTATTCCCTATCCCTATCTCTGGTAGGGTTCCTCCTATTTTTTCTTCCAGGGTGTTTTGGGTTGGATGGTTAATATTGAGGTCTCTGATCTATTTGGAGTTGATCTTTGTGCATGGTGAAAGGAGTGGGGTCTATTTTCATTTTTTTACACCTGTTTATCCAATTTTTCCAGCACCATTTGTTGAATATGCTATCTTTTTTTTTTTGGTAAATGTGTAGCCCAGGCTGGCCTCAAACTCATGATCCTCCTGCCTCTGCCTCTTCAGCAATATCCTACCAGTGTGTGCCACCACAACCGGCTGAATATGCTATCTTTAGCCCAGCTTACATTGTTGGCACCCTTGTCGAAGACTAAGTAGCTGAAGTTACTTGCATTAAAGGCTGGGTCTTCAATTCTATTAGCACATTGCTTTATTCATTTACAGCTATTGAAATCCATTCTCTTCTCGGTTGGAAGAAAAGCAACAACAGAGTATTGCCCAAGTTCTGAACTCATTATCTTCATGCCAGACTGGTCCCCTAGGCAGCAGAAGAAGCTATTGATACTTGTTTTCTATTGCTAAGGCTTTTAATTTTTCTTTTGGTAATAGCATAACAACTAGTTTAAAATAAACCATTTATTCTTATTCTTCCTTTTTAAAATTTTTTGAGAGAGTTAGAGAAAGAGTGTATGGACACAATAGTGCCTCCACTACCACAAACTAACTCCAGGAGCATATGCCATTTTTGTGCATCTGGCTTTACAGGAGTACTGGTGAAATGAACCTGAGCCTTCAGGCTTTGCCGTTAACCACTTTACCATCTCTACATCCCCATTCTTACATTTTATAAAGGATTATTCATGTCATCAGATGTTTCTGTGGAGACATCCTTTAGTATGGGAGCAGTTTGATTTTGGTGCCAGGAGAACAAGTTATAAGTTACAGAGAAAAGTATTAAATAGGCAGTAGTTCTATTCTGTAAATAATACTGATTTAATTATGTGCATAAGATTGAGCAAGGTGTAAGAATTAAAGCTAGCTTTAATCAAAAGGGTCAGTATAAATAATGTGACCTTTACCCCCACCTATAATAAATTTGAAGCCAAGTTAGATGAATATTTATTCCTTAATGTCACTAAAACATTCCCAGGTAATGCATTTGTTGGCTAAATTGAGTTCATATTGTTGTATTTTTTAAAATTCATCTTAGAATAACTACTGCATTTCTCAAAACCTGTGAGCTCTAAATTGAGATATTACAGCCCAAAGTTGAATTGAGAATTAGGACCTAGGTGATTACCAAATCCAAATTCCTTGCCAATATAAGAATCCTCTTCATATTGTCTGACAGAGTATTGTCTGATTTCCTCCCCCCAAAAGAATGCCTTGTTTCCTACTTATTTGAGCTGACTCACTCATCTTTATTTGACAGATTATTCTTTATTCTCAAACTATCATCTGCTTTCCAAGAGCCATTGGTCCCATCTCTCCCCTCTGTAAGCAAAAAGAGAAAAATGTCTTTATTAAAAATATTTAAAACTAGGGGCTGGGGAGATGGCTCCATGGTTAAAGGTATTTGCTTGCAAAACCTACGAGCCCAGAATTCAGTTACCCACTACCCATGTAAAGCAGACACACAAAGTAGCACATGCACCTGAAGTTTCTTGGCAGTGGCAAGAGGCCCTGACACACCCATACTCCCCCATCATATGAGTAAAATTTTATTAATATTTAAAGTTATCTAGGGCTGAGGAGATAGCTCAGTGGTTAAAAGCACTTGCTTGCAAAGCCTGATAGGCCAGGTTCAGTACCCCAGTACCTACATAAAGCCAGATGCACAAAGTGTCACATACATCTGGAGTTTGCAGTGGCAAGAGGCCTTGTCATGCCCATGTGTGAGTGTTCCCTCTCTCCCTCCCTCACCAAATAAAGATATTAAAAACAGCCATCTGCTGACCACTGAGATAACTCAAAAGACACCATAGTGCTGAGAAGAAATGACAGTTGACGGTTCAGCACTGGGACATCTCTAACACACTTCCTGAGGCTCGGGGTCTATTTTGAAAGAGGTGGTGGAAAGATTTTAAGAGCCAAAGGGAAGGGTAGGACTAATTACAACACAAACTTCCAGACAAAAAAATGGCCCTGATAGTCATGATTTCCCAGTGCCTGATAATACCTACACATAATGGGAGGAAAGATGATGACACTGAAAACAAAACAGAGACTAATTGAGAGAGGGAGGAGATATGAGGGAGGGTGGGGAGGGAATCATAATGGTTTGTGGTCTATAATTATGGAAGCTATCAATAAAAAGTTTTTTAAAAAAAAATAACAGCCATCTCTTTTCCTACTTCCAGTTCTCCTTTCTCCCATCCACAATCCTTTTATGCCAAAATATTCCTGATTTCTTTGAATAACTTATTTCAAAGACCTTAATGAAGTGGAATCCTTTTTAAAAATTTATTTGCAAGGAGAGAGAGAGAGAGAGAATATGAGAAAATGAGCACACTAGGGCTGCCAGCCCCTGCAAACAAACTAGATGCATGTGCCACTTTGTGCATCTGGCTTTATGTGGGTACTGAGGAGTCAAACTAGGGTTGTTAGGCTTTGTAGGCAAGCACCTTAACTGTTGAGCCCTCTCTCCAGCCCCCCCAAAATTTGAATAATAATGAAAGTTCTAGCAAACTTAATTATCAGTAATTGTTATTTTGTCATTTTTTTTCTTTTTCATAACTAAAAAAATATGGAAATGATTATTTCCCCTTTGATCACTTCTAGCATATTTATTCCCTTATCAGTTTCATACATATACAAATTTAATTATCAGTAATTGTTATTTTGTCATTTTTGTTTTTCATAACTAAAAAATATAGAAATGATTATTTCCCCTTTGATTGCTTCTAGCATTTTTATTCCCATCTCAGTTTCATACATATACATATGTGATGGTTTGATCCAGGTGTCCCTCATAAACATATGTGTTCCAAATGCCTGATCTCCAGCTGATTACAGTTTTGGAATTGGAACCTTGTTGAAGGTGTGTTGTTGGGGGCAGGCTTATGGGGGTTATAGCCAGCTTCCCCTTGCCAGTGTTTGGCACACCTTCCTGCTGCTGTTTGCAGTGTTGTGGTGGAGGTGGTGTCCACCCTCTGCTCATGCATGGTTTTCTCTGCCATAATGGAGCTTCCCCTTGAGTCTGTAAGCTAAAAGAAACCCGTTCTTCCTCATGTTGGTTTTGGTTGGGTTCTTTGTCACAGCAACAAAAAGGTTGATAACAACAACAACTGAAATACATAGATTTATTTTGGATTGTGTTTTAATTTGTATGAATAATGATATTGTGACTGATCTGTATTTTCCATAGAGCAAAGCATCTTAGCTTTCACGTTTTACTTATTTTCAGTTACTCTTTTCATATTGTATCTTGTGCTAATCATTGTGTGTGTGTGTGTGTGTATAAAAATCACATTTTTATTATCTGCTATTTGGGCACATATGGGTTCCTGTCCATTTTGAAATTAGGCATGGCAATGTGACTTGCTTTGATTAGTGACATGCTAGTAACAGTAATGGGTATACTTCCAAATGGATATGTTAAGAGCCAGTGTGAGATTTGCTACATTCTATTCCCCTGGCAGATTAGGTCAAGAATAATTGCAATAAGCTCTTTCTAACTCACTTTATTTTTTATGTTTTTTTTTTCTTTGAGGTAGGGTCTCACTGAACCCCGAGCTGACCTGAAACTCACTCTGTAGTCCCAGGCTGGCCTCAAACTCAGTGATCTTCCTACCTCTGCTGGGATTAAAGGTTGTGCACCACCACACCCACCAACTCACTTTAAGTAGCAAAAGAGATAGTCTGTTTGTGTTGTGCCACTTGGACTTTTAAGTTCCTTTTATTACATCAGCAAACTTAGCCACCCTAGGTAGGTAGGTAAGTAGGTAGGTATTGTTGTTAACTGCTGCAAGTATCCCAGAGTCTGAATGGACTTTATTCTGTCTAGCTATTCTCCTATTGACAGCATGGCATTACTGAATTTTGCTTTCATTAGCAACATAAGCAATTCTATATTGATCATTTTGCACATTTATGAGAGATTCTCCAGGATATGTATCTAGAAAAGGCATTGCTTCTGCATAGGCTATGAGTGTTTTCAATTTTATAAAGCTCTTTCTTTGCTCTCCACAGTGGCTATATGCTATACCAAGTAAAGTCCAGCACTTTTCACCTGTCATTTATATCAAATGGTCCCCAAATGTTTTCTAATCTTTGTTTCCCATTCTTGATGCAAGTTTGTTGATCATTGTTTCTCTATAATAGCCAGATAAGAACATGGTTATCCAGGGTTGGAGAGATAGCTTAGCAGTTAAAGTGATTGCCTGCCAACCCTAACAACCTGGTTTTGATTCTCCAATGTCCGTGTAAAACTGGATGCACAAAGTGGCACATGCACCTGGAGTTCATTTGCAGCTTCTGGAGGTGTTGGTTCACCCTCATTCTCATTCTCATTCTCATTCTCATTCTCATTCTCTCTCTCTCTCTCTCTCTCTCTCTCTCTCTCTCTCTCTCTCTCTCTCTCTCTCTCTCTGCTTACAAATAAATAAATACATGTTTTTTTAAAAATACGTTTATTCAGTTGTCTAGCTGAGATGGACTTTGTATTTCTGAATTTGGTTCACATTTAGTAATTTCATTGCCCTTTGCTATTTTCTGCTATCAAAAACTGAACTGCTATCATCTTAAGAAACAGGTGTTTAAAAAACTGTGCTCACTTTTTATATGGTCTAGATAAATTTCATACTATCTTAGTTTTTGAAATTTCCCCTTTTGTCTGATGAATATTATTCCTCCTAGAGTTAATGACCCCTAGAGTCATCTGTGTTACTGATCTGTTTTTTAATTATTATTTGAAAGCAGAGAGAGAAACAGGGAGGGTCAGAGAGCAAGAGAGAGTATGGATGCACCAAGGTCTCTTGTCACTGCAAATGAACTACGGATACATGTAACACTTTGTGCAATGGCTTTAAATGGGCACTGGGGATTTGAATCTGTCAGACTTTACAGGCAAGTGCCTTTAACCATTGAGTAATCTCTCCAGCCCACTGTTCAGTTTTATCTCTTTTTTTCTTTTGGTGGTGGTACTGGGGATTGAACTTTTGGCTTTGTGCATGTTAGGCGAGCACTGTACCACTGGGCTACATCCCCAGCCCCACTGTTCAGTTTTAATCAAGGCAGAACTAGGATGTAACTCTCTGTCTTACAAGATACCTTCCTATCAGTTTACTTGTCTGTGGCCTAGATTTTTCATCTTTTCAGCAGGAAAATTGTGGTAGACATTATCAGATGTCTCTATATATCTGCATCTGCAAATAATTTTCTCTGTAAATGCATTGAGTGACAAGAACAAAAAGAAATCTGGAGTAAGTTCAGAGTGTCATGTTTTCAGGGATCCCATACTGGCTGGTAATAACTACTTTCTCCTTTCTCAAGTGTTTATTCAATAAAAGTTAATTTGCCCTGCAATTTAGTTTGGTTGAGAGTTAAACTTTTTATTTTTGATGTTTGAAAATCAGGGAACTCTTTACCACTCATTAGCCTATTGGGAAGTCTAGTTTCTGTTTAATGTTCATGACTAAGGTAGTCTTCAGGATATAATCAGCCAGGATGCCTGCTACATGCTCTAGCCAGTGCATCTCCTCTTCCTCTCCTCTTCCTTCCTTCTCTTGTTCTTCTCTCCTTTCTTTTTTTTTTAAATCTGTGTGTGTGTGCGTGCGCGCGCGTGCGTGCGTGTGCATGTGCACCATGATGCACATGGAGATCAGAGGGCAGCGTTGGATGTTGGCCTCCACACCCTTCTATTTTATTTGAGACAGGGTCTCTTGTTCGCTGCTGTGTATGCCAGGGTAGTTGGCTCGTGAGCTGTCATCTCGGTCTCTGCCTCTCATCTCTCAATAGGTACTCTAGGATTACAGGTGTGAACTACCACATCTAGCTTTACATGAATTCTGAAGATCAGAACTCAAGAGTCTCTTGCTTATGTGATAAGCACTTAATCCACCGAGCCATCTCCCTAGCTCCTTCTCCTTTTTTGAGATTAGGATCTCATTGTGTAGCCAATGATGGCCTAGAACTCATTATAAAGCCCAGGCTGGGCATGGAGTTGTGGTTGTCCTGCCTCTACTTCCCAAGTGCTGTGATTATGGGTATGTGCCACCATAGTTGGAACATCTTTTCTTATTATACCAGAACCAAACCTGTTCATCTAAGGAACTATTAATAACTCCTAGGCTGGTAGCTTGAGCTATCACCAGTTGCCGATAGGCTTTCTCTTGTTCTTTGGGAGCAATTACATGTCTAGTTGTAATGGGACTCTTACACATGTTAGAATCCAACTTTAATTAGCTTATGGAACAAAGAGTTTACCAGTAAATTAATTGGCCATGGGTTGTTGCTTTTAGGTATTGTACTTAGAG
>PVHP010021542.1:0-12552 GCA_004024765.1 Zapus hudsonius | reverse complement strand
CATGCACCACTTTGTGCATCTGGCTTTTTACATGGGTACTCATGAATTAAACCAGGGTCTTCAATCAAATCAAGCAAAGGCCTAAACCACTGAGCCATCTCTCCAGTTCCTTCTACTCTTGCTTTTGATTTCTTCTAATTTGGTTATTTTCCCAGATTATCTACAGCAGATACAGTGCCTGTTTTCCACTACTTCTGTCAAAACAGATGGATGGAGCTGGGAACATAGCTCAGTGGTAGTTCATTTGCCTAGCATGTGTGAGGCAACACTCCAAATAAAGATAATCCCTAAGATAATTTGTTGGTCTGTCCTAGCTCCTATACCTCAGACTCAGGAGATGTATATGAAGGGAGGTCCTCATATTCAGACAACATAAATGCAAAGTGAGCCCTCATTCATTTCTCATTCATGCATTTGCTGAGTACTTGTGTAATAAGCACTGTATTAGGCTCTGGGTTTATTACTGTGAATGGCACAGAATGATCTCTCCCTTCTTAAAGTGTAGACATGTTAAACATGAACTTTAAGGGGATTGCACTTTCTTGAAAAGCCTAAGGGGCTGGGTTTGATTCCCCAGTACCCATATAAAGCCAGATGCACAAAGTGGCACATTCACAACTGGAGTTTCTTTGCAGTGGCAAGAGGCCCTGACACTCCCATGCTTATTCTCTCTCTCTCTCTCTCTCTCTCTCTCTCTCTCTCTCTCTCTCTCTCTCTCTCTCTCTCTCATAAATAAAAATATTTTAAATGAGTTTTAATGTTCTTACAGCAATGAAGAGAATAGTTACTAGCTCCCAAAAGCAAATGACAAGTGTTCTGACCAACTCTGAGGTAGGCAAGAGAAGGCTGCCCTGAGGAAGTGTTGTTTGGATTGAAATTTGATTTGACTATGTGAATTAGGGTAAGACGGTGATGAGCAATCCACAGTAGGATAGTGGGATACTATATACAAAGCCATGGAGGATAAAATGAACATGGTCTAGGCATAGAAAATAGGTCAGAATGGCAGGATCACAGAGACTGAAGGGGTGGTGCTAGATAAGAAAGTTGGCAGCAGCTCTGACAGAGATGCATAGTTTTCACAAGTTTGAAAGCCCTTCAGAGTTTAAAAGTAGGGAATCCAAGTAACTAATAGCTGCAGTCCATATGACTAGCTCATTTCCTGATGAGCCAAGCTTATTTACTTGATTGGGATTCAAATCTAGGCATACCATACCATCTGTTGTTCTGTTGTGTCCAGACCTGATTCAGGCATTGCCTCTCTCAGAAAGCAGTCCCTATTGTCTCTTCTTTCTTGCTATTGTCAGGGAGGATGACTGCTTTTTTCCTTTCCTTTTATCTTTTTCTTTTCTCTTTTTTTCAAAAATCGATTTGCAAGCAATGGGGAGGAGAATGGGCTGCCAGAGCCTCTAGCCACTGCAAACAAACTGCAGATGCATGCATCACTTTATGCATCTGGCTTTACGTGGTTAGTGGGGAATCCAGGCCATCAGGCTTTGCAAGCAATTGTCTTTGACAACTGAGCCATCTCCCCAGCCCTTTTTGTTTTCTGTTTAAAATTTACTTATTTACTTACTCGCATGCCAAGGGCCTCTTGCTTCTGCATATAAATGTCAGACACTTGTGACATTTTGTGCATCTAGCATTATATGGCTGGCTTTGGAATTGAACCCAGGCTGACAGTTTGCAAGCAATCACCTTTACCTGCTGATCCTTCTTCCCAGCACCTTTCTTTTGTTTTCTTTATGAGACAAGACTTACATAGCTCAAGCTGGCCTGGAACTCACTATATAGCTAAAGCTGGACTTGCTGCAACAATCCTCCTGCCTCTGCCTCTCATGGAGAGAGGATGTTTCTCCATTCCTGTTCCCTTAGTCCCTTGCTGAGAGTACTGTCAATTTTGTTACTCTGTCTCAGTCTAGGATGGACATCTGGGTGCCCAACAAGGCCAATAATTGGCATCTACGCAAAAAAGTGTTGGCATAACAGCACTGAATTTGAAAGGCCTGTTTCTAAGGTTTGCCCTGGACTGGTATCTGCAAACTTGATTTTGGAAGGGTTCTGCCATTCTAAGAACTGATAAGGGTAGCTTATTGCACCTGAACTTGTTTATACAAGCAATAGTTTATGCTGAATTTATACAAGCAATAGTTTAAGCCTTTTTATTTTGTTTTGTTTTTGTTTTTTGAGGTAGTCTCCCTCTAGCCCAGGCTGACTTGGAATTCACTATATAGTCTCACGGTGTCCTTGAACTCATGGTGATCCTCCTAACCCTGCCTCCCAAGTGCTGGGATTAAAGGTATGTACTGCCATACCTGGTGGCCTTTTTTTTGTAGGGGGGGTCTGGAATTTTGGTATGTGCCAGTCTGAAGGCACCTCTGTGACAACCTGGGCTCTAAGTCTTTAATGAGCTTCCCTAGTAGGCAATATTTCACATATGTTGTCATAATATGTTTGGCAAATAAAGTGTGTCTTGTGTGTACACAGAGTTCTTTTTGAAGCTTGTGCCCCATGGTCTTCATTACATGCACACTTTCCCTTTGCTGATTGTCCTTCATGTCCTTCCATTGTAGTAAGTCATATCCTTGGGTAAGATTACATACTGAACCCTTTAAGTCTTTCTAGTGAATTATAGATTTTTGAGAGTTGGTATGGGGGGCCTTTTACATAGCATCTTTACAGAAACCACTGTTAAATACCTGCTTTTTTTTAATAGAATCTGGCTATGTAGGGGAATTGGGGATAACAACTCATTGTTTGCCCACTAAATGTTGTAACTCATTATGGACAATAAAAAAATTAAAAAAAAAAGAATCTGGCTATGTAGGTGCAGCACAAACTGGCCTTGAACTCACAGTCCTATTGCCTCAGCCTCCCAAGTGCTGAGATTACAAGTGTGCACCATCATGTGCAGCTTATCAAATGCTTGCTTTAAGGGAGAAAATGAGCCTGGCGAAGAACCACAACAGAAAGGATTCTCTAATGGTGACACTTATTCATCTTCTGAGCAGAAAACATTGTCGGACACTTGGCACTTTCCACTCTACTGCTGGCATTCTCCTAGAAAGAAGTTTCTAGAAAGTTATGAGTACCAGAGAGCAATGAAATGGTTACAATAAGTGTCATGATCAGATTTGCATTGTGGAAAGAATAAGTGCCCACAAATCAGGAAAATCTGTGAAAGGAGTTTGCTTTATCAGATTTAAACTTAAAACAACTACAATAAAAAATAGTTTGGAGCTGGAGAGATGGCTCCATGTATAAAGGTGTTTGCCTGCAAAAATTGATGGTCCGGGTTTGATTCCCCAGTGCCCACATAAAGCCAGATGCACAAAGTAGCACATAGATCTGGAGTTCATTTGCTGTGGCAGGAGGCCCCAGCTTGCCCATACTCACTCTCTTCCTGTTTGCCTCTTTATGTCTCTCAAAATAAATAAAAATATCTTTAAAAATAAAGTTGCTAATGGACTGAAAAATTTGATCTTAACATCCAACCTTTCCAAAGTCCAACTCAATTTCCTTCATCAAATCTTTATTGAGTTCTTCTCTAGGCCATGTGAAAGTAAGTATATGAGATTCCTTGGCTTTACTTATAAGCTAGATCCTAAAAAACAAGCATTATTAATACTGTTTACAACAAAATGCTCTGAAATTTTTTTTTGGTGGTTGTAATTCTGTTAGCTGTCAAAGTCAGAATGTTAAATTTTGAATGTAAAACAGTAGGTAAACAAAGAACTTTTTACCAGTCTCCTAGGAATTGGTAACATTTAAAATCACTATATTAACATGTCAAATACCTGAGTGATATTTGGGTACTTTCAATTTTTACAGTTTTTCAAATGGTAAAAAGAAATACTCCTATTTTCATAATTTGCTATTGTTTTGTCTTTATGTGTCAAGTGTGGTTGTTTCCTCAGGGAAAACTTAATTAGACTATGCAATAATCTTGAGAAAATAGATAAAGCAGGCTATGTAAAATGCTGAATGAAAAATATTTTAAAATATCTTTGAAAAAGGAATATACCCTGTACTAAGGGAACAGGTGAGATGATAGAGTTTTGCTCTCTGTTTTGCATTTCTAGCAGCAGTCTTAAAACCATGGGATCTTCTGACCTCTGAAGCTGAAATGCTGTATGAAGTGTTTTTCACAAAATAACATTTACCATGAAACGGTTGCATTTAGATTTGTCTTGGGTAGTTCTAAAAATTTCTATGCAAAAAATTATAAAAATGTTGATGCAGCTTAGGACCCACATGTGCACACAAAAGCAATGTATTGATTACATGACTGTTTATTAGCTGATTTGTGAAATAGTGTCCAATAAGGATTAAAATTAACCCTTTGTTCTGAGTGTGGTTTTGGCTGTGACCTAGGAATGTGCCTGTTAGCTGAAGCTCCTGTGCCTCCTAACAGCATCTTGTTATGGCTGCCTCACAACTCAAACCATATATACAGGGCTAGGAAATGTTATCCATGAGGCATCTACTGCTCTATCAAGAGACCCGGAGATAAAAATCTAGCTATTTGGATACAACTCTGAGGCAAGAAAAGCAGAAAAAAACTAGACTAAAATCAAACACACACACACTAAATGTTAAATGCCACTAATCCTACACTGATAGTGCACCTTTGTCAACCTGTTGTACTAAACACCACTCAGGAACCCATTCAGTCATCCTTGGTGTGATGGCCTATTTGCAGCATGCAAATGGGACATGGGAAGATGGTGCTCAGATCTGACCTAGAAATTTAAGATGTAGGTAGAGAGAATTGATACTCTGCTAGGGACCCACAGGCCAATTACCTTGAGTATGGTAAGTGGAATACAGCAACTCCTAAAGGAAACTAGGTGTTTTGACCTAAGAAAACATACTTTTAAGAAAGGCTTCATGTAGTTGTTTATCACATACTCTCAGAAGTTCATAGGACTTAAAATTCTCTAGAATAAGCTTTTGGAGACAAATGAAGAGAAGCAAAGGAAGGAAGCTTTGCTTTGGTCATTTTTGTAGTTGAGTAAAATGAAATATCAGATTAAACCATATGAAATTGCAGATGTTCAAACATTTTGATATAAAACAGTCACAATTTGACATTTCATCATACCAATGTTTTGAGACTATTCTCGGTTTATTGTTATGTCAGGTTTAGCTTCATCAGATGGTAAAACATTCTCATAAATTCTTAGTCTTTTGTGACAGTATCTCTCTATCTAACCCAGGCTAAATTCAAACTTGTGATCCTACTGTCTCAGCTTCATGTGCACTAGTATTAAAGCTTTGTGCTGCCATGCCTCGTTGTGGAACCTTTATTCCTTAACTTGTGATACACCCATCTCTTACCAGATTAGTATTTTCTTTTTGTTTACTATTTTTAAATTTTATTTTTTAATAAGTAGAAACTTTCTAGGTACAATTCATATGTTGGTACCACCATATCCCTCCTCCCAGTCCCATTCCACTGAGGGCCCTCCTCAGTGGGGTTGCTGGAATGCTCCATAGACTGGAGGAACTTTGAGTTGTGCTAGCAGCAGTTAGTGGGGTGGGGACAATGCCTCAGGATATTCCTCCCAAATCTTTCCACCCTCTCTTCTGCAAAGTTTCCTGAGCCATGCTGGGTATAGTATTTGCTTTTAACTGAGACATTCTTAGGAGAAAATTAAAAAACTCAAAGACTTGCTGTCTAAAATACAATGGCATTGTGATCCATGGTCTACAATAGAGTAGCCTGAAATTTTTAGTTTGCATCTGGCTTAATCCCTGAGTCATTAGACATTAGGTATGAATGCAAAGCAGTTACTTTCCAAGCATCTTAAAACTTCATCCTTTAAATGTGTGTTGGAAATTCGGTACTTATTCCCTGAATCGATCTGGTTTGTTAATTTGCTTGTGTGTGTGCGCATGCACATGTGTCTGTGAATGAGTATACCAGAGCCTCTTGCTGCAGATGAACACCAGATGATTGCATCACTTTTTGTTTGGCTTATGTGGGCTACTTGGGAATTGAATCTAGACATCAGGCTTTGCAAGCAAGTGTCTTTAACCACTGAGCCATCTTCCCTCAGAATCTTTTTGGGTTTCCATTTTAGAATTTCTTTCAAAATAATAAACCACCAGAGATATTATTCACTTTACTTAATAAGTACTTGTGTGACTCTTTTACAGTATTGAGCACTGTATATGGTAGAGAGACAGATGATGTGGATATAGAGGGTAGTCAGAAGAGGAATATGAACAGATGCATATATTCAAGAAATCAACAAGGGAGCAGCGAAGGGCTTGGCTTCATTGCAAAAAAAAAAAGGCTGTACAAGGAAAGTAAGATTATGGAGGTGAGCTATAGCTGCATTGTGGGGTATCTCAGGTCCATAGTTTAGATAAAGGGATGTCTAGCCTTTTGACATTGTGACAGGATGCTGTGTTCTATAGATGTGTTGGGCTGTACTTGTAGCTAACCTGGTACACAGCCTGTGGTCCACAAGTTTGACATGCCTGATAGAAGTTTAAATGTTCTTGTGAGCTGTAGTGAATTGAAGTTTTCTTTGTGCATTTGGAGTTTTAACCTGACAGCTAGTGACAATACAATTGGAACTATAAATCAGACTTGTCATTTGTTTTCCTTGCTTGCTACCTCATTAAAACCAGTTTCATACCTCCGTGGCATGTTACTTGAATGGACTTTGAATAACATCTGATTGATTCCAAAAATAAATTCAATTCAAAAGGGAAAAACAGCCTCTTTTGACCTATTTGAAGAACTATCATTCCAAAGTAAAATACAAGCAAAATATACCAAGTATTTAGAGAAATTATATTGTAATAAACATTTGCTGCTACAGAGGGTCTCTCTGTAATTGGATACATGAGTTTTGGTACATTTGTTTTGAAAACAAAAATACTATATAGTTATATGTGTATAGTTAGTTTTTTGAGTTGGTATATAACACTGGTCAAATACAGAAGAAGATTATAATTTTAAAAATAAGGATTTTAGTAGTAATGCTGGGTTCTCATAAAAGAGGTTAAAACTGTCCAGGTGAGGTATTGGAGTGCTATGATAATACCTAATTTGGCATTCTAGTTAACTAGTTATCCTAGTTAACTGCTGGTTGCATGTGCCACTTATTCTCTGGTTTAGGGCAGTGCTTATGGCTGTCTTGGCATTAGATAGGATGACAAGATTGCAGATAGAATAACATTTACTATTTGTATGACTGCCATTTTGGTCAAGTATTTGGTTCCTCTGTGATCTTAGCATTAGCCAAAATAGCCCTCTTCATTGGATCCCAGAAGTAGTGCCTTCATAGAAAATTTAGCCAGTACCCAAATCAATTCAGTATTAGTAGGATAGATGTGTGACGAAATTTCAACTCTGCATATAATCATTAGAAAATTGCCAAATTCTGTTATCTCTCTATGGTATATAACGATCCACTTCAAAAGTTAGTGGCTTTAGAAGAGTAATTATTTAGTTAATTCACTCTGATTCCATTACTTGGATAAAATTCAGTTGAGTAGTTACTGTTCCCACCTAATTTCCTTTATGTCTATGGTCCTGTACAGGTTAGCAGAGAAGTGCTATTGAGGTTGTCTGGCTGTTAGCTTGTACGAGGGTAAGAGATAGGAATTCTACGCTACATGTTATTCATCTCTTTTTAAATATATATATTTATTGACCATAATGAGTTACATTATTTAGTGGGCAAACAATGAGTTCTTATCCCCATTCCCCAATGTCCCCCCTCCCCATCCCCAATCAGCTGGATAGCCTCTTCCATGGGTTGTCTGGATCAGTCCTTGTGGCAGGGGACCACGTATAGCCTAGTACTCAGCCTGGTTCTCCTGGCCCAAGTCTGTTGTTACTGAGGGGTGTCATGCCTCTGGATAGTCTCCCCCACCATGGCTCTCACAATCTTTCCGCCCCCTCTTCCACTCAGTTCCCTGAGTCATGGTGGGTGAATATTAAGGCTGCTTTAATGTTGTGCGCTTAGGGGGCTTTGTGTCAAAAATCGTTGGTTTCTGTCTCACTGGCTTATCCTGTGTTGATTGAATGGCTGTGGCTGTGGGTCCCTTGTTCATCCCGTCATTCTCTGCGGGGTTCCATATGGATCCTCCACAGTATGACTGTGGTGGTTCATCTCTTGCGAGAATCTCTGCTATCAGCCTACAGTCAGTTGGTAGGGTTATATGGGCCACAGCTCTCTTGCTGCATCCTGAAAAATACAAACACATTCTCCATCGGAGAGTGAGATCAGTGTAGGTTAACAAATATATACACAATTGTGGATTACCTAGATTCTATTTTTAGTAGCCTCCCCGTCAATCGCTTCCATAGTACATCTTTTCTTGGGAGCCCAAGAGTACGGGATTTGGTGCCTATTGCCCTGAATCCCCAGTTCCAGACAAGGGCTTCCCCTCACTAAGTGGAAAATTTGGCCAAATTTCAAAACTGTTGATTGTCTCCCCCAGGTCCAGGCTCCTCCATTGCACAAGTGCTCTTTCTTGGTTCGCTGTTCTCTCCCAGTAGGAGGTGTCAAATAGCCCATTTTTTGACTGGGTTTTTTGATTTCTTATTATTTAGTTTCTTGAGTTATTTGTAGATCTGGATATTAATCCTATTTCAGATGTATAGCTGTCAAAGACTTTCTCTCATTGGATATGTTGCCTCTTTGCTGTTCACAGTGTCTTTTGCTTTAAAAATGCTTTTTAAGTTTATGAGGTACCAATTGTTGATAAGTGATTTTACTTCCTCAGCAACTGGGAATATGTTCAGAAAGTCCTTGCCTAGATCAATTTGTTGATCTATTATCCCTACTTTTTCCTTTAGCAGTTTCAGAGTTTCAGGTCTGATATTGAGGCCTTTGATCCATTTGGACTTGATTCTTAGGCATGGAGAGAGATAAGGACGTTTTTTCATCCTTCTTCATATAGATAACCAGTTTTCCCAGAGCCTTTTGTAAAAAAGAGATTGTCCTTTTTATCAAAAATCAGATGACTGTAACTGTGTTACATCAGGGTTCTCTATTCTGTTCTGTTGATCTATGTGTCTGTTTTTGTGCCAGTACCATGCTGTTTTTGTTACTATGGTTCTCTAATAATCAGATATGGTAATGCCACCAGCCTTATTTTTGTTGCCTAGAATTTTTTGGCTATTTGTGTTTTTTTGTGATTCCAGATGAATTTTAGAATTTTTTTGTATTTTGGTAAAGAATGCCTTTAGAATTTTGATGGAGACTGCATTGAATGTGTAGATTGTTTTTGGTAAGATTGACATTTTCACAATATAAATTCTTACAATCCAAAAACATGGGATGTTTTTCCATTTCCTAGTGTCTTCTGTAATTTCTCTCTTGAGTGTTTTAAAGTTTTCATTGTAAAGATCCTTCACTTCCTTGGTTAGGTTTATGCCAAGATACCTTATTTTTTTGAGGCATTTGTAAATGGGAGTGTTTCCTTGATTTCATCCTTGGCCTATTTGTTGTTTGTATATAGGAAGGCTACTGATTTTTGTGTGTTGATTTTGTATCCTGTTTTCTCATGTATGTATTTTTCTTTCTCTTCAGTCTGAAGGATACCTTTAAGTATTTTCAGTAGAGCTGGCTTTGTAGACATAAATTCCTTTAGCCTGTCTTTGTTGTGGAAAGTCCTTATTTCTCCTTCAATTTTGATGGATAGCTCTGCTGGGTTTAGTAATCTTGGCTGACAGTTGTCATCTTTCAGGACTTGAAATACATCACCCCATGCCCTTCTGGCTTTTAAGGTTTGTGTTGAATAATCTGCAGTTATTCTAATGGATTTGCCTTTATAAGTTACATTTTGCTTCTCTCTTACTGCTTTCAAATTATTTTCTTTGCTCTGTGAGTTTAGGAGTTTAATTATAATATGGCATAGAGAGTTTCTTTCCTTGTTTTGTCTGTTTGGTGTTTTGAAAGCTTCCAGCATGTGGGGAAATTCTCTTCTATGATTTTGTTGAAAATATCTATCATGCCCTGAGAGTGAAATTCTTCTCCTTACACTATGCCCTAAATTCTTATGTTTGCTCTTTATCATAGTGTCACAAATGTCTTGAAATTCCCATTCATACTTTCCTATTAGCTTGTCCTTTTCTTTGTTGGACTGTTCCAGTTCTGCCACCTTGTCTTCTAGTTTAGGTATTCTGTCCTATCCTTGATCCATTCTATTGGTGAGACTGTCTATAGAATTTTATATTTCACTCACTGTGTTTTTCATTTCTAGCAATTCTGATTAGAATATTATTTCTATTTCCTTACTCATATATTGTATCAACCTTCTTATTTCCTTAAGTTGGTTTCCTGTGTTCTCCTTCTGCACTTTGTTTTCTTCTTTGAGTCCATTCATTTCTAATTTGATTTGAGCACAGTTAATATCACTCTCTTGAATTCTTTGTCAGGCATTTCATCTAAGTCAGTCTCACTAAAGGTCATTACTGATGGATTTATAGTTTTAGTAGAATTATATTATCTTGAATTTTTATGTAATAAACACAAGAAGTGTTATAAAGTAGAGATTTTTTCATCTTGGATTAATTCAATGCTTGGGTTTCCTTATTGTCTGCTCATTATTTTTTATAAATTATATCTTTATTATCCATATTTAGATACATTGAATGAGCAAATAATGTGTTGGTATCCCCAACTCCCATACTTCCCTCTTCCCTGTCCCAAATCACCTGGGTATCTTCCTCTGTGGACAAACTGGATCAGTCCATGGGGTAGGAAGTTATAGATAGCCTAGGAGTCAACCCGGTTCCACCTCCCCCTTTGTATGTTGTTACTGAGGGGCCAACATCTCTGGATATTTTCCACCACCATGGCTCTTACAATCTTCCTGCCCCTCTTCCACTCAGGTCCCTGAGTCATGGTGGGTGAGTATTAAGGCTGCTTTATTGTTGAGGTCTTAGGGGAGGTCTCTGTACCTCTGCTTTAGGTTGTGCTGAAAATTGTTGGTGTCTGTCTCTCTGGCTTATCCTGGGTTGACTGATGGGCTGTGACTATAGGTCCCTTGCTTATCCCACCACTCTCTGTGGGATTCCATATGGATCCTCCACGGTAGGTCTGGGGTGGCTCATCTCTTACCAGGATGTCAGTTATTGGCCTGTGACTCTTTGGTAGAGTTGGAAAGACAACAGCTCTCTCTCTGCCTTCTGAAAAATACAAACAGAATCTCCAGAGAGTGAGATCAGTATAGATTAACTGAGATACATATTTCTGAAATGGCTAGATTCTATTGTGAGTAGCCTCTTTGTAAATCACTTGTAAAGTGAATTTCTCTTTGGGGGCCCAAGATTTTGGTTACCAATGCATTTCGCCCTGAGTCCCCAATTCCAGTCAAGGTCTCCCCGTCACTGAGTGGATTACTTGACCAAATTAAAAGCTATTGATTGCTTCCCCCAGGCTTTGGAGCCTCCATTGCACAAGTGTTCATTTCTTGATTCGCTGTTCTCTCCCAGTAGGAAGTGTGTTCTGCCTACTCATGGTGGCAAATTGCGTTTCATATCAGTGGTCTCTGTTTATTCCAAATATCATTGACCAGTTTCCCCTGGCAGCTTATGCAGTGCCTTCCAGCACTGCACTAACTACCATCTAGGGACTGGTTACCATTCTGGACCTTGCAGGGTCTCTCGGTGCTGATAGATGGCTTTCTGTGGTTTCTTCTGCAACAGGATCTTACCTCAGGCCTGGGGTGGGTATTCAAGAACTTTCACAGAACCCTGTGTTGTTTTTGGGACCTCATGAGTTACTTTGGTCAACAGCTCAGTGAGGGAAAGATCTGGTGACTAGGGCCACGAGCTGCAAGACTGAAAAATTTTTCATGGGCTTAGACTATCTCCCCTTCTAATCATGGCCCCTCTTGCCAGATGATGCCCACTACTTGCTCAATAGGTTACAGTATGCAAATGAGGATTTTATGATTTTGAATCATTTTTGGTTTATCTTCCTGCTTAAGTCATTCCCTTCCCCCATTCCTTACCCTGTTTCACAAACTCTCACTTCTCCCAATTTATTTGTGTAGAATTTATGGTTAACCTAGTTAGGAACCGCATATGAGGGAGAATATGTGGCATTTGACTCTCTGTTCTTTTGAGAGTTTGCTTAGTAAGATCTGCTCCAAGACAGACCATTTTTCTCCAAATTTAGATATGTCATTTTTCCTTTCAGCTGAGTAAAATTCCATCATGTAAATATACCACAGTTTTGTTATCCATTCCTCCATGGATGGGTGTTGTAGTCAGCTTTCTCCATTGCAGCACAGAAAGAACCCAAGCAAAAGTAGCTTGTGGAGGAAAGAGTTTATTTGGCTTACTGTCTCGAGGGGAGGACCCCATCCTGGCAGAGAAAATGATGGCATGAGCAGAGGGGTGGACATCACCTCCACCACAGCACTGGAATCAGCGGCAGGAAGGTGTGCCAACCACTGGCAAGGGGAAGCTGGCTTATAACCCCATAAGCCCGCCCCCAACAACACAGCTCCATCAAGGTTGCAAAATCCAAACTGCCATCAGCTGAAGATAGATTACCCAGAATACATTCATTT
>PVHP010021541.1:0-29937 GCA_004024765.1 Zapus hudsonius | reverse complement strand
TGAGCAGGCATGGAAGCCTACTTGTTAAGAATATGACCTTGAGCCAAGATTTCTGCCTGAAAGAAATGATTCTCTTCTTGGAAAGTCGTTTAACATTTCTTTTCCTGATCTTTACCTTGGCCCTGGCAACATGGCACTAACAATGGTCAGTGATAATATCAAACTCTGAGAAACAGGGGCTGGAGAGATGGCTCAGCGGTTAAGGCACTTGCCTCCAGTGCCTAAGGCCCCAGGTTCAATTCCCCAGGACCCACATAAGCCAGACCCACAAGATGGTGGCCCTGGTGCTCCCTCCCTCTCTCTCTCTCTCTCTCTCTCTCTCTCTCTCTCTCTCTCTCTCTCTCTCTCTCTCTGCTTGAAAATGAATAAAATATTTTTTAAAAAACTCTGAGAAACATTCCCAGGGGTTTGCAGGAGACAGGATAGCTGTTATATCCAATTATAATTTGAGCATTAAAAGGATATACATGAAAAATCTCTTCCAAGCACAGATAGACAAAAATTGGAACTCTCTAATATTGCATATGAAGATCAGAAGCCAATGTCGGACCGTATTCCTGCTTCTGTAATCTCCTTAACTAGAATTTTTCTATTAACATTCAGTTACCACCCACAGTACACGTAGTGATGGATCTTGACTTTAATAATTCTAGTCATTTTATTACCTTTTTTTGTACATTTCTTTAGTTATCCTAGCTTACATCTATTTTGTATAGAGTGACCTGAATTAAAGTCTTTCAAAATAATAATAAATATGCAATTCTGCTTCCTCATACAGCGTGAAGAATGGCAAAGATAAATGATAAGGTCTAATCTCAATATTGAGGCAGAGCAATTAAACTAAAATAGAACATGGAGTGTGAGGCAGCCCAATACGACATTCACAATTGAAAATGCATTCACTCCCTTATTTGGTACTAAGAACTTACAAATCAATGAGCTTTGGAAAATAAATGCTAGGCTTATATTTCAGGTTTTCAAACAATAGCCAAAAAGTCATTTTAAGACAGTTAGTTGCACACCTGTAATCCTAGAATTTGGGAGCATGAGTTTGAGTCTGCACTCTGGAATACAAAATGAGAATAAAGCAGCCAGTCCTCTACAGAAGGCCCTCTTTTTAGAGTGGAGGAGAGAGAAAAAGAGAGAGAAAGAGGGCAGGAGAGAAGAGAGTTAGGGAAGGGAGAGAGAAAAAGAAAAAAGATGAGACAGAAAGAGTCAGAGAAAAAGAGAGAGAAAAGAGAGAGATGGGAACTTCATTGGTACATACAGGTCATTAGCTACAGAACTGTGCATAGATCACAAAGCCAGAGATGCTCGGTCTTTTGCACAGAATGCTGTCAACTTTGTATATAACTTTTGCACATGCCCCTGGATACTTTGAATAATCTCTCGGCTTTTTGAACACATCTTTATTGAACACATCTTACACTCTGTATATGCTCTGTAAATTGTCACTCTACATTATTGTTTATAGGTGAATAATCCGATGACTGCAATTATTGGGTGAAAACACACTTTTTTCCTGCAAATGGTTTCCGTTCACAGTTGGTTGAGTGTGCAGATGTGGAGGCAGAGATGTAGACTGTTCACAGGGAGATAAATGAAGACGTAATGCCAGTGCAATGGAGTACAAAACACCAAGAAGCAGGCAAAGGTGGGGGCAGGAGGTGAGAGATGCCTAGGCTTCAGGCTGAGAGTCCTGTGATAGGAAGAAGGAACAGGCAATCTTGGAAGTGGAAGTCATCACATATGACTTGCATCTGTTTGGCTTGAGGAACGAGATCAATAAAAGTGACACTTAATGAGATAAATAGAGTGTACACAGATCTTTTTTCTTCTTCTGGATACAGGGTGATCTACATTTTAGACAAATTATTGTGAAATGAGATTTAGAAGTTTTCAGCCAAATGTAGTTAGCAATTTTTCTAAGAGAAGTATTGAAATTAGCTCACTGGAGGAAAACATTTTAAATTAATACTAGTTAAAATAGTGCCTGAATAACAGATACAAGGTGCCCAAATGATTCATTTTCATAAAATATTAATTCATTAGGTAAACTGTATTTTTCATGAAATTGCTACTTAATATCACCTATTATTAGAATGACATAATGATACCTGGTGCTGTTTATGCTCAGTTATGTATTTCAGAAGCAATATCGAGGAGTTTTTTCTATTGTTCATATACATTATTCTAAAAGAGTTATTTTTTAAATAAATAGAATGCAATGTCTGGCAGCATCTTCCTGAAATTACTCTTCTACAAAAGAATAAACATGTGATTAATCTAGGAGAGTCTATGGCCTGTACTTCATGTCTGGGATGGCATCACTGTTTTTCCCTTTTTAGAAATGTTTGTTACACGTTAGCAAAGAAGATGGAGTGTTTTGTAGGACTGCAGGTGACCATACCCGCGCCTGTGTTTCTCCCTGTCAGGTTTTACTGTTTGGTCCTAAACCCAAGAGATAGACCACCTATTAGTGCCATGATTCCATACTTCAATGTCCAGTCTACTTGAGTTTTGTTGTTGCTTTTTTACACGCACACACACTAACATGAGTCAAAAGAAATCACCAATCGCCTCTTACACGTGGAACAGAGGGTCTCCCTAGAATCATTCCACTTGTGTGCTAATTTCAACACTGGTTAAGTTCTGAGCAAATTATTTCCAGTATCTGTGTACATATTTCCCCATGGACAAGTTCAATCAGGTTTAACTCAGAGCCTCCCTACACAAGACTGTGGTAACATCTGCAGCGCACTGACTGGCACATAGCTCATCTTAAAATCTTAAATGTTCTATTACACAGCAGATCGCTTTAACATAGCCTGGTGAAGGGTTTGTGGAACTGGTTAAAGCGAAGGAAACCAATGGCAATTGGATTGCTTTCATGTTGTTTGAGTGGATTTTTTTTCAAAGTCATTAAAAAAATACAGCTGTCAATTTTCTGAATCTGAGAAATCTCCATACTTGTGTTACAGTTGTTGGTAAAGTTGACAAGTTTTGGGACTTTATATAAGTTAATTTTTGATGAGTCAAAATAGCATATTTAGAATTTATATCCTAATTTCTGGAATAAAACATGTGCACATGATGAGATTGTAGCTAATTTAACACCAAACTTCACATGAGACAAATGGTTGGTGTGCATTTTGCATTGGTGATGGAATCTTCCTCCATCTGAACACAAGTCTTTCCTAATGCTCTTCCACTGGGTTCTTCAGTTTACACTTATAAACCTTGGTGATTGTATCAGCTATTTGGAAGAATGTAACTTTTCTCATATGCACCTTTCATTATGTATTGACAATTTTTTCATAAAGGATCAACATTCTAGATCATTTAAAAAGTATATTAAACATAAAAAATAATCTAAGTAGCTTCCAAACTTGGAGTGATAACAGAAAAAGAAACAAATTTATTAAATATGATCAGACAACTGTATTGAGACACACACACACACACTCACACACACATAGAGACATTTCATCTGTGCAAAGTTAAGCTTCACGGTTCAAATGCACTTCTTTATTCCTAATAAAGGCCAAGAGAATTGTGTTTGCTCTTGTTCCCACTTTAAAGAATTTTAAGTCAGTATATTTCATGCTGAAGATAAAGTTTTATAGATAAAATGTTAGTAAGTTGAATGCAAATGGTTGACAAATACTAATGAAATGATGCCTTAAAATATTGGTTTGATATTACTAATTCCATTTTGCATTTTGTAATGATTTCTATCTACCAAAGGGAAAATAACAAATTATATTATTTTATTAGTTATTTTCACACATCTACGTCAAGTTAAGGAAGTGTAGGTTTATTTGGCTTGTGATTCTGAGGACAAAGCCCATTGTGGTTGAAAAGACCTGGGGTCTATAAAGGCAGGAACTATGGACAGACAGCTTGTTACACCTTGGATCAGGACACAGAGTTCAGGTTCATCCATAGGCAGGCATGGAATCCGGTGATCTGACCTACTCACGGCAGCATGCCTGTTCCTGGCTCACTGTCTTTTAGTGAAAAGTCTAATATGCATTCATTTTTAAGAAAACTAGGTATTATAAGAAAGGCCTAGATTCACCTATGGGACAGCATGTTCTTCATCATTCTGGACATGAAGAAAGGCCAAGGCCTTCATTTTCTTTAATTTTTGGTCCCCTGGACCTCCCACATACCATCTCTCCATTTAGTGTGTTGCTGTTACATTTCAAACTGCTGACAAAGCTCTAACCAAGCTGGAGAATGATGGCCTGTGTAAGAGGAGACTGTGAGCTCTTTTGTGAGAAGTAATTGCAGTTATTAACAGGCTCAGTACACTTGAAAAGCAAAACCAAGATGTGTGGACAAGACTGTCTAGGTAGTGGTCAGTGGGCAGTTGGATGTGGTTGCATGGGAGGGACAGTGTGGGAGAGCTTCAGTACAGGTGTACCTGGCAGTTCCGTAAAAGAGAGCCCCCGATGCCAGGGGAAGATCTCTGCCTAGTAGACCTTCAAGGACAAGATGGCCCTGCTGTACCAGTCTATAGAGAAAAATGACTCTGCTTCTGTGAAAATCTCCAAAAATTGAGCACAGGCTCAACTCTGTATATCTATACCATCATGTGATGGATGTGTCCCTACACATGAGTCTTGGCCATTTGAATTTAGAATATTGCGAACTGAAATTTGAGTGTGGGAGAAAGAGATGAATGTAAAACATTCTGCAAGTCTGATGGATTGAAATTTCAGCTTGTGGAGAGCGGCAAAGTTGCAGGTTCAGACCCTTAGTCCCCTTAAATATCCTCCCATTGGCCACCTCTGTGCGACCTAACATGCTGTGACAATTACATAAATCCTTTTAGGATATTTAAATGGACCTCTGCCTAGGAATGTCATTGAATAGCGCCTGAGTCCTAGAGGAGATTTATTGTTCTATTTTATCTAGTCTACTTCGTTAGCATGAGTGTGTTTTTCAAATACACTAATGCATGACTTAGTTACTATAATTACTTTATGAAACTGTTACCGTGTCAGAATTGGGTGTTTGGGGGGTAACTTGAATCTGTTCCTCAGCCATGGCTGCTCATATTTGGCTCAGAATAAACTCTTATTCCCTTTCAAGTGAGAGCTGTTTAGTGTTGAGATAGGGGTGTGAGAAAAGGCAGCTGAAAAAGAATGACTTTGCCATTGAAGAGTCCCTTCAATGTTTGTATTTTTAAATGAATGTGATGAAAGGTCTCCAACATGTAAAAAGTCACGCAATCCATGCACACTCAGGTACTAGCCGAATAGCCATACAGTGAAATAAAAGAAAGAATAAAAGTAATGAAAGAATAAAGAGCCTTGGATATGAGATATCAAAACGCTTATGAGTGCTGAAATCAATATTACTATCTACTATGCCAGGTATCAGAACTCTCAAAAATTTCACAGTTTTCAAGAAAGCTATATCAATACAAAGCCAGAAAAAATTAAAACAAAAATTGTATTTGTCAATGACACAATACCAACAGTAAGTTGCTCCCAGGAAGAAGAGAAAGTCAACAGAAGTGTTCAAAGGAAAGCACTGACTAATCCCAGTGAGAGGGTGAGTGGGCAGATCCTGGCCGTGGTGACACACGCCTCTGATCCCAGCACTCAGGAGGCAGAAGTAGGAGGATTGTGAATTCAAGGCCACCCTGAGACTACATAGTGAAATCCAGGTCAGCTTGGTCTGGAGCAAGACCCTACCTCAAAAAAGCAAAGAATTGGACAGATGTTTCTGGAGAGGGGCAGCACAGAGAGGGTATAAAAGGAAAGAAGGAAATAGACAGCACACCATACATGGAAAAAACTGCAAAAATTATCTGCACTGTTTAAATAAATGAATTTTAAAATAATAAATTTTCACCACTTTCGAGTGAGATGGCTGATGAAGAGACATGGGAAAACGTGCTCTGGTTCTAAGCTGCATTGCTCTGCAGGGACATGTGGACTCAGGTGAGATTTTTTGCTACGAAGAATCTGGATGTTTCAGTTTTAGGTAAAGGCCACACACATAATTAAGACCCATTGTTCAGCTGAGAAAACTCTGGCCTTTCAGACTTGAAAATATATTCAATGTTTTTTTTCTTTCCTGTTGTTTAAAGAGGGTGTGTTTTATTAAGTAAAATGTGATAAAATATTCTTTTTCAGTTAATATCTGATGCCTATCAAGTGTCATCAAACATACCCAAAGACATTTACTTAAGGAGTGTTTCGGGGTGGGGAGATGGCTCAGAGGGCAATGCATTTGCTTGTGAATCCTGCAGATGCAGATTCAATTCCTAAGCACTCACATAAAGTAGAAGTGACACATGCGTCTGGCATTTGTTTGCAGTGGCAAAAGACCTTGGGACCCTGATACACATACAAATGAAAAAAGGATTTTTTAAAGAAATGTTCCAGAAATTTGTTTGACAGCCAAGAAAAATTAAGTTAAGCAAAATAGAAAGCTCTGGAGAGAAAAGTACCAACCAGTAAGTTTGATAAGAAACTCTCTCTCTTTCCCCCTTCCCCCTCTCTTTTCATTCTCTCTTCTCTTATTCCCTTCTCTCTGTGCTGTCTTTCTTTCTGGCTGTCTCTCCTCTCCTTTTGGTTCTCCTCTTTCTGTCTTTTTCTCTCTCTTTTTCTTTCTTCCCTTTCCTCAGCATCATCTTTCTTGGGTACAACTTTTTCTCAGTGAACTTTCATGTTTTACTTCTGTATTGTTCACACGTTCATTCTTCCTAATATGCTTGGAAAAATAAGTGCTTTAATTATGTGCCTATATTCAATATTAAAATACCATGCTATATTTAAGTTTATTAAAGTTTTGCAATCTCATGATGATATAGCAAATAATACAACAGCTTATTAAAAATATTTTAAAATATTTTGTCATTGAATTATTTTATCATTGCAAGAAAAATAAGTTATGGGTATGAAAACAGTGATCCATAAGGCATAGCTATTGATATATAAACAATTTATAAACATTAATCATTCTGGATACATAAGCATGATTATCATGAATTACATTAGATTTTATAAAATATTTTATGTATTTATTTTCAAAATGTCCTGATTTCAATTCAATCAAATGATTAAGTAGCTAAAGTAATTTAAAACCTAGCAAGAATACATTCAAACTACATGGTCCTTTAAGACAATCTAATATTTAAAGAGAGAATATGAATAGAGCTAGATTATCATAAAAGAAATACAAAGAAAGGAAATTCTCATTTCTAGTTCAGAATGGAAAGAATTTGTCAATAGCAAATGTGTTGTGTATTTATTATTAATTAATTAATTAATTTTGTTTTTTCAAGGTAGGGTCTTACTCTAGCTCAGGCTGATCTGGAATCCACTACATAGTTTCTGGCTGGCCACAGACTCACAGCGATCCTCCCACTTTGGCCTCCGGAATGCTAGGGTTAAAGACGTGTGCCAACATGCCCAGCTACAAATGTTAAAATTATTTATATTGCTTATAAATTATCCATACATGCATGCATTGAATCTATTACTTATTGTGGTATCTGGATGATTCAGAAGATGAAATCTTAGGAATAAAAGTTAAATTCAAAGACAAAGACCATTAGATTCTTAGTTGCCTTAAATTGCTCATAGGAAGTCCATGGTCAGAATAACAACAGGGGCTTCTGTTGCAATTTTCTGTCATAAGCTTTGTGTGAGTAACCAAATCATCTGAAGGTGTTTAGCTGCCTTGCTGGTGTGATGAATAATCTTTTAAAATCGGACCAACCAGGCAAAACTGGGTGAGCACTGCTGTTCTCAGGACAGGAGCCAACCTCCAGAGGTCAGTCTAAAAACAAGGAAAACCCTGCTCTTCTGCACTGTGGAAGCTCACTGATATCCTCTTGAGCCATGGTACTACATTGCCTAGAAACAAAACACAAGCAAAAGTCCAGGTGTCATATTGCTGAAACCCTGGTGGGCTTCACGCTGATGCTGGCAGTGCTCCCAGGTTGTTTATTGTTGTTGTTGTTGTTTGTTTTTCTTAAATCAATGAAACACAGCCATTAAAGGTGGTGGGCATGGAGGAAGGAAATAGGAAAATGGTGATACATGATTTGATCAAACAAAGTTTCTACTTAACAAAATCAAAGAATGAAGATATGAAGATGATTTCCTTTCCTTCAGAGATTTCACAAATTTGCTGACTCTTCCATGTCTTCACTATATTAAATAATATTAAGAATTCTGCTGAAATAGTTTTTGTTTTTTTGTTGTGCTTTTAAAAAATATCATTTACACTATTGATCTCAGTACTTAAAAAAAGAACATAGCTAGGGCTGGAGAAATGGCTCAGCGGTTAAGGCACTTGCCTCCAGAGCCTGAGGCCCCTGGTTCAATTCCCCAGGACCCACATAAGCCAGACCCACAAGGTGGTGGCTCTGGTTCTTTCTTTCTCTCTCTCTCTCTCTCTCTCTCTCTATCTCTCTCTCTCCTTGAAAAATGAATAAATAAAATATTTTTTTAAAAAAGAACATAGCTAGATGTGGCTCATATTTTTAATGGTAGTACTAAGGAAGCCAAGTCAGCATAATATGTTCAAGGACAGCCTGAGCCACAGAATGAGATCCTGTATCAAATATATATATATATATATATACATATATATATATAGTTTTAAAAATATTCTACATGGTTTAGAGTACTGTTGCATCTTGTAGTTAAACACTGTTTTATAGTGATTCAGTGAGACTGAAGTATTGAGTCCATGTATTTAATGCCACAATAAAAGCCAGTGATTTAAACTATAATATTTAAAGGGAAAATGGATTAAAACATGTCCTAAGAAAAATTGAAGCGAGTAACCTGGTGAATTTCACATGTTATAAGCTCCAAATTTTTTTCACCTAAATTCAGTCAGCTTAGATTGTCATTGATCTGTCACATTTTCATGAGGGAAAAGTGTATTGTCTATTCACGAGTTAAAAACTTAATACCCTATCTCATTCATTTAAGCCAAATTGTCACAAAACGTAATCCCAGATTCCAAAGGAAGGGACATAAAATTCTGAAAATTTTACTTATTCATTTGCATGCGTGGGTGCCTGTGTACCAGGGTCTCTTGCCTCTGCAATCAAATGCCTGATTCTTTCCATAGGTGACTGAGGAACCTCAGCCAGCAGGCTTCACAAGCCAGCACTTTAACCACTGAGTTCATATGCAACACAAAATTTGCCCAATTTCAGGATGGTGAGTTATGGCATGAATGTACATAGATTTTTTTTCATTTCACACCATCCTTTCTTCAGTCCTTCCTTTCCATTTAAGAGCAAACCAAACATGCCAGTTAAAATAAATGAAGAATTAATTTGTTGGTGGTGGGATTGTATTCCTTCTCTGCCTATGCCATAAACAGACATCTAGCAGCTGTTATTTATAGCTCTTGTATAAAAACAAAGAAAAGAATGTTGTGCAAATGGCATATTATAAAATTAAATGGCAACATATTGTGTTGCCTCGGATCACAGTCAAGTCTGGAGGCAAAATGGAAATAACAGATGTGATATAAATGCAGAGTTATTGCGTGTGTCATGCTGGATTCCAGCCTCACAAAATTAGCACAATATGTTCCACCTGAGGAAATGCTGAGAGGGAGGGACGGTGACAGGAGAGAGAGAGTGAGAGAGAGAGAGAGAGAAAAAAACACATGGGAAGAGAGAGCAAGAGAGAGAGGGAGAGAGAGAGAATGCACACACAAACACAAATGAACAAATGAAAAGTCAGGAGCATTTTAATTTTGGTCAGAAATGAATTGTATTCTAATAACATTTCTTAGTAAAATATTAAAGAGAAATTTCTTTTTTATTAATATGGGTCCCCAAACTGTTTTTTTTTTTTAAATTACTATCACAAGATTTCTAACAGTCCTAATTCAGAGATTTTACAAGTTTGAATTGGGCTAATTAAATTCTTCCTTGTAACTTCAAAAAGGTACTTGGTTATTTTATTCACCTTGTAGTTATGTTACAGGTCTGGTTTGGGGAACATAAGGCAACACAAATATGTTTATGGTTGAAATAAAAACACATATATACAAGAAGTTTTTTGAATAAATAGTTCAGTATTAATGCTAGTACTATGTTACAATAATTGCCTTTGTGATACATCATATATATATATATATATATATATATATCCCAGTAATTATCAGAGTTCTTTTTGATTTGTACTCCAAGTGGCATTCTCTCTATAATGATAATTTGTTCTTGCACAAAAATGATTAGACGATTCCCTTTCCCCAGGAAAGGAGCAGCAAGAAGAAGATCCATCTGAATCAGATCTTTCTGTTCTTTCTGTGGTGCAGGACTATAGACAGTGGAAGGTTGTTTTGCTGTTCCCTTGAGTTGTTTAGTAATAATCCACAGTAACCTAGACTCTCAGGGTGTTTACAGGAAGGATTAACTAATGGAGAAGGCCCCTCCTCCAAAGTGAACTCTTCCCCTCCATGGGGAGGAGGCCCTCTCAGCAAAGGGCAGGATGTAAGAAAGCTCCTGGGGAAGGAAATCTTTTTCTTCCTTCTCCCTACCAGTTTGCTGGTGTGTGTGTGTGTGTGTGTGTGTGTGTGTGTGTGTGTGTGTGTGTGTGTGTGGTGTTGGTGACGACCCCCCCCCTCTCTGTTTGGACCTGTAAAAGGGGGTCAGCCCCTGGATCTGTAACTTCAATAAATCCCTTCCTACCATAACTGTGCCTGGTTTGGAGGTTCATCTCAGTGGCATGTTGCTGATTGCAACAGCAATTTATGCCTTTTATCACGTCAAAGTTTGTACTAAAACTTCTCTTTCTGAATAATTGAAAAAGACAAAATATTTCTATAACAGAAATAATTTTAAAATGTGCATATTATGTACATATTAAAACACAGTCTGGCAGCTCTCATAGCCTGGAGGACCAGCACCGAGTCTGCAAAAATCAGTCTTGGATCTTTGTCTTTAGTGATTTGCTTACTTGCATGTGAGATTCTTTGACACATAACAGAATGTATTGGGGGGTCAGGAAGACTTCACTAATATTTCTCTCCACTTTTCTTCCTGAGAAAAGAAGATGTTTCAGGATGTAGCTCAGTGGCAGAATATTTTTTGTGGCTTGTGTGAAGCCCCCTAGGCTAAATCTTAAGCACTAGGAAAAAGTTAACAATTGAAAATGAAAACTAATAAAAACTAATAATTATTCACCGTTCACCAACAAAAATAAGATTTGTGAAATCATAGTCAAATTAGTTAAGCACAGAGATCTTAGACCGGAATACATCTGCTGTGGAGGAAAGCTGAGGCCTCCTGTTTAGAAAATGACTCCAAATCTTCCTCAAAGCCCTATTGCTCACCACTGTTTTGTGATACAAAGTCTTTCCATAGCACAGTTCGATGGTAATTGACTGATGTGGGGTAATGCAATCATTAGCTTCTAAGTTAGAAACAAAGAAAAATGTAGGTAGCATCTGTTCATCTAATAGCTATTAAAGATAAATATTACTTTAATATTTTATGGAAATTCAACTCTGAATTGATAAAATAATCATCAGTCCTTGTTAGTCTCTTTTCAATGAAAAACAGTGATATCAGAAAGGAAAGGAGCTATAGCAACAAGTGCAGCATATGAACCGAGCTTATATTCTAAGACCGATAAAGCAGGATAAAGAAATGGGGATTAATACCCCAATTCCATTATAAATCTGCCCTGAAAATTCACATAATTCCCAATTTAAAAGATACCCTCCTAAGCATATTAGAAGTAGAAAAGCATAGTTTGTAATTATTCTTATGCACAACACTGGTATCCTTGTAAGAGTATTTTCCATTTAATATTCACTATGACTCCAGCATTAGAATAAGGACTAAAACCACCCACTAGGAAATAAAAGCATTAAGAGAGCCTCAATTCTAGAGAAAAAAACACATTTTACTTATTGGAAATGAACACCATGAACTCTGCCCTAAATTTCATATAGTTTTTTTTTGAACATATAACAAAAAATATTTAAGGAAACAATTTAATTCCTTTGTGAAGGTATAATATAAATGAACACCAGGATAATGTCAAGGAACAAAGAAACAAAGACTGTGTGCTATTTCATATGATTAATAAAAATAAATTGACTAAAATATTAAACAAAAATAAAGGCTATAAATAAATAGGCAACAAAACGTGCTGCTATTTAAATCACATAATTGAATTAGTAACAGATTTAAGTGCAAATATTTAAAAGACTCCTTGGAGTGTTTGCCAATATTGTTCTGAACTTATAATAGTTCTATCAAGACGGCTTCAATAAAGGAATCTAACTGAAGATGAAGAAAGGTTTTAGGAAAGAAATATAAGCAGCTTAGAGAAATTAACAAAATTAAAGTTAATTGTGAAGTAATAGAAAGTATTGACATAACTTAGCCGAGCAGTAAGAACTGAGTCACCAACACTACTCGTGCCTCAGTTTCCCTGGAAGGTCTCAACAACGGAAGACACCCAGTACTTCAGCAGGCAAGGTGGGTGGAGTGGGGGTCGCAAAACACAAGCAATGAGTGCACATCAGCGGAAATGCTTCTCGGGAGACTTAGCCATCCAAGTCCTCTGTCCTCATTTATAGTTGGCCACATCAGCATTTCCCTGGCTTAAACTCTGTACTGACACAAAAATGAGAATCTAGCACAATTGTAGAGGAGAAAGCCGTGAGGAGGTGGAACAAGGGAGGTCAGCCTTCAGAGTTGCGAACATCTAGTGTAAACTGCAGTTACCTATGATTCACAGAAGAAATCACCACAGCTCTTGGAGATTATGCAACTGGCCTAAAATCATGCCAGTAAGAGTGAAACACACCACAAACTGTTAGGACCCTGGACCCCCAACTCAAAAGAAGACTCTGACCAAATCTCCTATGCAACACGCAAAGGGTTTTATCAAAAATAACCAGGCATGCCCAGGGCTCAGTGCGTATCCATAGCTGGACAGAGGCAATGAGCCAAGAGCTAAGTTCAACAGATCCTTTAAAGAAAAAAGCAAACATACATCACAATTCGGGGAATCTTTACAGGCTTTTCCATTAACCAGAGCATCTGCACATTCTTTCCATATCTATAGAACCCATCGGCCAGGCCATTCTCAGTATTTAACCACAGATGCAAGATTACACACAGTATTTAACCACAGATGCAAGATGTGTTTAACCACAGATGCAAGATTACAGGGAAACAAAGGCAAGATTATAGGAGCAGGGTGAGGTGGGGGAGGCGCATATCAACATACCATTCTGGGGTAGATATTTTATTTTTTTATTTCCTTTTACTAATAATTAGCTCCCTCTTTCCTTGAGATTTTTTACTTTTATTCTAATTTTAATTTTACTCTAACAAAACATGCTCTTTTGTGGAATATCATATTATTTTCTCACATTCTACCAGTCACATGTTAGAATGTATATCCCTCTCACATTTGCTGATTTAGTAGGAACACGATGACGAGTCCATTAAGACATTTGAAGGTAATGACCACAAACTCACAAGATCCCAGTTAATATGGAACAAAATGGTTTTGATTAAAAACAAAACAAAAACTCACATAAAATCAATTCACCAAACATCTGTGGCCTCATGTCAGCAAAAGGAAATGGGCTTCTCTGTTAGTTGGCAAGAAGTGAAACAGAAAAATATCAAAGTATGAAACAGATCCTGTTCACCAGCATCAGAAAAATATGTGGCAGCTGGTGTTGTGGCCGGTGCCTGGAACCACAGCACTTGTGAGGTAGAAGCAGCACGAGGATCAAGAAGAGTTCAAGGTCATCCTCAGATGCATGAGGCCCAGCAAAAAGAAACCCACAAAATAAGCAAAATAAAAAGATGCATGTTAGACATTTGGGGAATGAGGGAGGGGAAGTCAAATTAACAGGACATCATGAGCAAATATCCTAAGGAGAAAGTAATAAGTAAATTGTTGTTCTTCCAACTCCCTTCTAGATTTCCACAGGCGAGAGAAGGTCTTAAATGACAGAAAATAAGAACGGAATTGCAATCTCACCCTCAACTGCAAAATTTGGTCAAGAGGAACATGGGGTCAGTTAGCCTATTCCACTCACACGACTTGTCTGAAGTCAAGTGAATTTGGACTGAGAAGGTGGCCAAATTGTCCCACATTTGTTATTGAGCAAGAAAGAGCAGCTGGATTGGTGTTTGATGTGAACAGTTAAATTGGTGTGAGACTTTGAACAAGTGTTTTCCTCCACGGAGACAACCAAATAGTAAATCGGTTTTGAGGTTTTCCATTTGTAGGAAATGGTGAATTTTGTTTTAGGAAGCTTTTCAAGTCATAAGTTCTATCCATTTGTAAATTCGTTTCTCAATTTGATTCCTAGATGCATAGGATGGTGCTCAATGTGTTTATACTTATATTAGCCTTTGCTTGTGTAAGAAGGAAAAGTTAAAACACTAAAAGAAAATTCACCAGGCATGGTGGCGCATGCCTTAAATCCCAGCACTCAAGATGCAGAGGCAGGAGGATCACTGTAAATTCAAGGATACCCTCAGATGACATCGACATAGTGAATTCCAGATTAGCCTGAGGAAGAGTGAGACCCTACCTGGAAAAAAAAAGATAATAAAGAAAGAAAATTCTCCGGCAGCCTTACAACCGAGAATGCCATGAAGTCATACAAGGGAGAAGGAGGAAAACTGTTGCCAAACCAACCATGAAGCTGCTGGGGGAAAGATTACAAGATGGTGGGGAGGTGACAGAGGCGCACGAGGCCAAGCAAGCAGAAGCCCCTCTCCACTGCTCTCTTCTCTTTTCCCACTTTTTCTTTTTAAAGATACCTGCATAGTTCCAAAAATGTGGGAAAATCTCGACACTACTTACAATTTTTTGCTAGGTCTTTTAGAAACATTTTCAAATTTAATCCGACATCAATTTTATAAAGTGATAAGTGTTTTAATAGTTGAGGGAAATGGTGTTGGTCAAGTTCAGAAATCTAGTTCGTAGAAGAGTGATCAAGCTGTCTCTCACATTCATGAAGATCTGTGCTCTGGTAAAGAGGTTTTTAATGACATCATCTACTGTCTGTTACTTTTTATGGCCACCATAATATTCCTAAATATTTCTTTGTTTAGTAAGAGAGAAAACTGCCTGCCTGGACATTCCAAAATCATAATCGACTCTTGCAATGGGACCCAACAAGTGAGGCCAGCCTTTATAGTCACACACAAAGGCAGTGGTGTTTTAGCAAGGAAAAGAAATAAGGAGCCCTGTCCTATGAGCTGAGAAGGTAGGAGACATCTTGCAAACTGACTACTTGACAGTAGGTGGAGATGGGCAGGAGTTTCTTTCATTGAGCTCAAGCAAGGAGATTGCTTTCGCTTGTCACACTTAGAGGCACCCACTCAAACATGTACTAGTGATTTTCAACCCTTAATGGAATTCACGAGCTCGAGTGCATTCGGTTGGAGAGAGGTTCCAGCTGCAGCCTCTGCAAAGACTTCACTTCCTTCTTACTACTTTTTTCATACTTTTCACATGAATCAGAGGAATCTTCAAAGGAAACCAGAAGGTTGTCAAATGGAACAGACACTCTTAGCAGCAGCCGGGAAACAGGAGCGTGAATGACTGGTAGCTGTAAATCAAATGCCACGTTAATGGACTGAGATCAGTGTGAGGTAAAATCGATCCCAGCTCCTCAGTAAAGCGAGGTTCTTTTAATCCATGGATGAATTTAAAATCAATATAAGTGGATAAATACACTCATAGCTAAACACCAGGCAATGCAGTGAATAAGGGAAGCCTTAAAAACAACGAATGGGATGCTAACTTCTATTATCTACAAACTAACTCCAAGAGCCTTATCTCATCCACAAAGAAGATATCCACAAAGCATTTTAAAATAGCCCATCATGGACCACAGAGCTGCATGTGACCACTATGAAGGTATTAATGATGCTAAGAAGCAGGTGTATAAATAATAACCTCTCTCATAAAGATCTAAGACATGGACATCCAGGCCAGAGGGAGAATGAAGCTCATTGGAAGAGAGAACTTAACTGTACTGTAATATTACAAGCTGAATCCCGACAAGGATTGTGAGATACCACGACAGGAGAATGTATTAGCTTTTGCCCATAAAATTTGATTGATGATTGATTGATTGATTATGGGGATCATGACATGTCAGTTTCTGAACACAGTTTCATGGAAAGGCTCTCCACGGTCATAAGAAAGATGAGCTTTACAACCAAACAATGGAACCACTTTTCCTTCCTTCCTGAAGCCAAAGTTGAATACTGAGAAATGCAGTCAACTGTAGACATTTAGGAAAACAAAGCAGATTAAATGGCATGAAGCTTAAACTCTTTATTACTGTCTTCTCTTAGGAGGATTTTTGTCTCTGTTTCATGAACACCAAAGCAAAGTCCTCTGGATTCTTTTTTAAAGGAAAGGAGATGTTTGTGCATTGCTGGATTTCAACTGTCATGTATCTGTGAAAAGAAACAGGCTGTAGAACAGATGGATCTGTTTTTTATCCTTAACAGATCACGAGTTTTTGATCATCTATTTTTCAAAAAAACTCATTAGTTCTCAGCAGGGTGCACCCATATAGGTCTGTGCAACCCCGAACCATGACTGCCTATTTGTCCAGAAATCTAAGGGGGAAAAGTCTTCAATGCCTTGGGGACTGAAATCTCGAAACGCTTTTTGGGTCTTCCCATTTGAATGACATTAGAGAGATTCACAAAGAAAATACCATGATTGGTGTCTATATTTAATGGTCATAGGGGAAAATACCTTCAATGTCAATTGTAGAATTTGTTTAATGGTGGAGTAATGTGAGTGGACTTTGCTGATTTTGGTCATTCATGGGTGTTCAGACAAGTTTCAGGTAGTCAGTAATTGAATCCAGGCAAAAATAATGATTCCATAGCAATAAAGAGGATGATTGAGTCCCACCATCGCAAGACCTCACTCCAGTCAGCCACACAGTCAGCACCTGATGATTCTTCAGAAGTTAAGCAAGTGAAGACAGATGTGCACACTGGCCAGGGAGGAAAGAATAGGATGCAGAACCTGACAGAGGGTCTTCCTGATGACAATTTGTCCTTTCACTCGGGAAAGAGCCAACACTATCTAGAGGTATATTTAAAAGAATCCCATCTGGGTACTGATACTTGAAGGATATCAATAATTGTTATTCTATTTTCTTAAATAGATAATATAGAGTTTTCAATCCCATTTTGTTTGCAGTGAATAACTGAGTAATTGACCTATACTTAAAGTATACACATCTGATAATTTCTTCCAACAGGCAACTTGCTGCCACCAACACTTCCATTGTCCCTTTTTCTTAGCAGTGAACATCTTGGATTTTAATTGTCAATCTAAGAGGCCTTAAAATTCCCAAACTCTGATTGTCATGTGTGATGTTCTGACTGAGATTTAATTAGTTAGAGGAAGGAAGTGTTGAACCACACTTCCCATAAGTATCTGAATTGAGGGAGTGACGGGGCTTCAGGGAAATACATGTGTGAGCAGTTGAGGAGGTCACTTTTGCACACATATGCACATATGGTAAACAAAACACACACATCACATAACATACCACACACACACACACACACAGGTAATGATGAAAGCTGAGAGAATATGGAAAATTTTAATGTTTGGAGAGTGACTTTCGTTATCATAGACTCTAATCTCTGAAAAATCTAGAACCAAAGGCAATGTGATATATTAAAATTTTGTGAGTTTTGGTGGCTGTTCAGTTAATGTTGAGAACATTACTAAGGTTTATGAATTTTACTATAAAATGTTAACAGTGAAAAACTATATTTTTTCTATTAAAGTAATTAATTGTAGAGTATGCAGATTTTAATGAGATAAAAGTTTATCTATTGACCATGTAGTGAGCTCAAATAACTAATCAGAATAAATTTGATTCAAACTTTTTTTCCTATTAATAGACCTTTATTTTTGAAAGTGGCTTACTGAAAATATACTTTAAAACAATGGTGTTCTTATAAATATTTTGAAACATATTTTCTTTTGATCAACTGGAAAATAAGCTATACTGGTCCATTGCTCTTAATTTTTCTTGCTCCTATCAATCAAATTTTTCATATGCTTAGTGCTGTCTTCCTACATTAGGTTCTAAAATTAGAAAAAATATAATTCTCAGGGAATTCTTTTGCATATAATAGTGTCTGTGATTTCTCAGTCACAGAAAATCACAAATGTTTTCTTTTCAGAAAGCTAAAATAGTAATGCTGAAAATAATTATGGATCTGTTTGATTGGATCCACATATCTTACAGGGCTCAACACTAAGGTAAAAGGAAAGTGCTTATGTCAAGTTCATCTCTTAGGAAGTTTAGTTCAGGTGCAATAAATGTTCATAAATTTTCGCTCCATAAAAGTTCAGAAGCATAAAACACAGTTACACATCTGAAATATTTACATAGAAACAGACATATGAAAGAGAGTTGAATACCGATTTATGAACAGTTCAATCTACAGATTTACATTTCCAAGGTAGTTCAAACACCTGGAAGTCCTACCTAATATGACTGAACATCCTTAGGAACAAGAATATGTTCTACATTAAAAGAGCAACTTTCTGTCCTCCTGTTAGGTTACGCTTGGTCAACTAAAGAATGTGCTGAAGCTATTCAACCCTGTTTTTAACAAGTAGAATTTCTTTTTTTCTCTCTATCTACATATCTATCATCTATCCATCTATCAAATATCATCTATCAATATATCATTTATTCATTTATTCTTCATATAAATTTTAATGTTCACTGAAAGCAGCAGTCTGGAGATTAGACTTCAGTAGAGCAGATATTCATAGGTATCCAGAGGAAAGAAGCATAATGAGAATTAAGGAAAAAGAGCCCAGAACTAAATGTTAGATTATAATTTTCACTTGGCTCCAGAAGAGAATAAGAAAGTCTAAGGAAGTCCAGGTTTGAAAAGAGGTGGAATACCTATGGCTCTTTTCTCATTCTGTCCCTTACTGAGGGGTGTGAACATGAGCATCCATCAATCCCTGGGTTTACTATTTTCACATATCAGATGAGAAAAATTGCGTGTCATGTACCAGGCAACACCAGGAAAGTGATCACCTGTGATCAATCACTAGAATGAGGCTAAGATTGAATAAATTATTAACCTGATCCTTTACACAAGACTCAAAATTGTGCTGTACTAAGATTTTGCTTTTTTCACCAACCAACCTAAAACTCTTTACATTTAGTTACAGAGAAACCTGGTGTGGCTTCCAGCCAGAAGTGGAACCTAGCTGAGAATATCAAGCATCAACCCTGCTGCAATGTACAACCAATTCTTGTTCTAAGAACCAGAAATGCCAGCATGGCTGAGCCCTCGCTTTTAGGTTGAAGATGTAAAATCAGTTTCTTGTAAACTCTGACATATGCTGGGATCATCAAGTGAAGTTAAAAATCGACGTTCACCATCCCAGCGCAAAGCTAAAGGATTGATAACTTATATAAAGTGTTTCACAAACATATCATCAAGAGTTTGTAATGACAGCTGAAAAGTCCATCACATTTAAAGAAGACTTGACATTAAAGGCTTTTTCCTAATGCATTCACTTTCTCAGTTTACTGGACACATGTTGGTGAGGACAGAATTGACCTGTTTTACCTGGAGTCTCTAAAATGGCACTTTAACCAAAGAGATAAGGAAATCACAATACAATTCCTAACTACGTGACTCCAGATGGCCTGCCCTCAGCCACACTGGGGGGGACCCATTTGGAGCTTCTTAGGACAGAGCATATTTCCTCAGTGATAATCGTGTTGTCTTCAGCAGAGCATTAACTTCAAGAAACACACAACATGAACAGATGGCTGCTCTCGGCAGTCGTCCTTCTCTGAGGGCAGAAATTGTACACTCTTCAAGAAAATGAAGTTAGGGGCTGTGTAATCCCATGGGGCCAGCTGAAAACTCTTCAAAGTCAGGAGAAATTAGAGGAACCACAAAGGAGAAGGTCGAAACTATAGAAAAAATTCACAATAGCTGTAATAAGTGGCAGGAACCTTGTATATTTTAAGCATCTTTTAAAAAAATTGTTTGCTATTATAGCATCAATTTTATTTTGTTTATTTTCCTCTTAATAATCTCTTAATAAGCAGGAATCTGGCTTATCATACATGCATTGTCTGTAACCACATAGCACATAGAGTGTAACATTTCTTGTTTAAGATGTACCTCTTGAGCTGGAGAGATTGCTCAGTGGTTAAGACACTTGCCACAAGTGCCTAAGGCCCCGGGTTCAATTCCCCAGTACCCACATAAGCCAGACGCACAAGGTGGTGGCCCTGGTGCTCTCTCTCTCTCTCTCTCTCTCTCTCTCTCTCTCTCTCTCTCTGCTTGAAAATGAATAAACAAAATATTTAAAAAAATAAAAAAAATGTACCTCTTGAATCTCATACTAATTATATTAGATTTACCCTCTAAGTAGTAATAAGGTTAAGTATTAGATTACTAACTTCTAAATAATGTGAGGTTAATTGGTTTCCTGAGAGTTAAAGGAAGCTGTTTAATTATACTTGAATTCTGTGTTACCTATTCTATGAAGAGTTTTTTCCATGTTTTTAAAGTGTTACTTATCTTTTCATATTCAGTCTTAAGATAGTTTGTACTTATCTTCAACAAGTGCACTTTACTCTGACTAACTTATCTAACCCTTCTTGGCTCACAGAAGTACACATTAAGCACTGCATGTAGCTAATGGTTTTTCTTCTTGGAAAACTTTCATGCTTTTGCATCTGGTATACCAGAGGGACAACGATGTTTGTGGGATTACTGTAAAATCACGATTTTGTAAGTGTTGTAATAAAACATGGAAAGCAAAGATGTCTACAACAGTTGGGAGGCAGTACTGGTTTTTAAACTGGGCAAAAAATATAAGGCAGAACACAGGAAGAGAATAAAGTAAACACTACAGAAATTTTGGTGCCCACAACAGTGATATCTGTGAATCGAGAGAAAATAGGACAACTGTTGTCCCAGGATACAAATATCATTTTTTAATCTTAAAGAGTGTATTTTAGCTAGAAAAGATAAGGTTGAAAACAGAATACAGGGAATTTATGTTTCATCCAGAAAGCTAGTCCTTAACCTTGACTTCACTTCAGCTTTGCTGAGGTGAACCAAAGCCAGTGATATCTGAAACCATTCTGCTGAAGCACAGAGGCGGACACCTACCCCTACAGGATAGGCGTCTTTCAAGCCACCAGAGTGGGAAGACTATGGATTGTGTTATACTTGGCGTTCAAAGTGCTCTCTCTCTATTTCTAGCTAAATAAGAATGAAAAACTATGCAAAATACAAGACAACCTGAATTTCATCAGTTGGCCAGGCCCTGTTTCCTTTTCTAAGCCTTCTTTTATTCCTTCTTCCCTCTACATTTATGTCCTCAGTTTCCTCTCTGTGTTAACTGTGTAGCGTAAGCACATCTTGGATGCCCGTTTTCCAGCAGGTCTTTACTGGATCTTCATAATAAGCTGCAAGCAAAAAGAGGCAGTTTAGGAAAGGACTTTGTCTTGGTGTGCAGTTGCAGAGGGCAGCATCATCGCGGTGGTCAAAGAATGGCAGGAGAAGACAGATCCCGGCACATTTTCACATTGGCAGAGAGGAAGCAGTGTCTGATGAATGCTGTTGCTCAGCCAGCTCTCTTCCTACCCAGGCAAGGCCCCCAAGCCACGGAGTGATGCTTCCCACAGTCAAGCTGGATATTCATACTTCAGTGAGCCTACACAATATGGTCCTTTGCAGGCCAGCACAGAAGTTAACCTCATGTATGTAACCCCTCACACACATGTACAGGCGCTAATCTAATCTATGCAATCCTCACAGACACATAAAGAAGCTAACCTAATTTGCATAATCTCTCACCAACATACATATAGAAAGTAACTTAATCCACATGCTCCCTTTCAGACTTATACAAAAGCTAATCTACATAATACCTCAGACATATACAGAAGCTAAATTAATCTTCATAATCACACAATACATAGAAGCTAGATTGGGCTATATATTCCCTCACACACCTGCATAAAGCCTAATATAATCTACATGATCCCTAACAGGTGATTTTATGTCCTGACAAGTTGATATTCAATATAAACCAGGATGGATAACGCATTTTAGGTCGTAGCCCTATTGTCAGATAAACCACTTTAAGAAATTCTCTTTTTCTTTTGTTTCCTTTCACATGGGCCCTTTTTCCGTTGACTGTACTGTGGGTTGACTGTGAAATGTCTCCCAAGCCTCATGTGTTTGGACGCTTGTTTCCTAGTTGGTGGTGCTGTTTGGAATGTAGAACCTCAAGGAGGCTGAGTCTGGCCAGAGGAAATGCGTCCCTGGAAACAGGCCCTGAGCTTTATAGCATGGCTTCCTTTCCTGTTAGTCCTCTCCTTCCTGGCTCTGTCAAAATCTAAATGGAAATTGAAATGATTTCACCCTTTATTCACATTTATGCAAGAAAGTATTAATATTTGTGTTACTAAAGAGTTGGGACAATTTAGCCCAGATGTAGAGTACTTGACATTTTACTCAGTGACTCATCATTAGCACAGAACTTGAACCCCTGACATGATCATTTTCTGCCTTCAACTTTCAAGTAGACCATTCGCATTTGCTGGTCTAAGGAGATAAAAAGCAGAACCATGCCTCAGATGTTTTCTGTTGACCAATCTGTAAGCTCATGCTGAACTGTGTACAATCACAGAACTAGAAAACAATTTTTGCTGGTGAGGAAAGAGACCACAAGATACATTGCCAATTATTAGCTCATCAACATCCTGCAACGCTGCATCCAAGGAGGAGAGAAAGGAAACCAGGAAATGAAAAAGAATATAGCTTCTTCTTTTTGCTAATGATTGTGTTTAGGTGCCTGGACATTTGAAGCAAATAAATATGGAGATATAAATTCAGCAGATAGAGTATTTAAAGACTAACACATGCTTTTTATTATTAAAAAAAACTAAAGCAGCGTGTTAGTTTTTCCTGAACACCCATAGGTCTTTTCTTAACAAGGACATAATTCTAATTCATGCCTTTAGGAGTCCTTTAATGATGACATGCTAATAAACAACTGCTCATCTACATAGAGAAAAAGGTCCAAGCTACTCCTTCAGAGGACATCTCAGCATATGAAGAAATTTGTTTTACACTCTGCACTAGCAAAGCATTTTGATTGTCCGCAGAGAATACCAATGTGCTTTCTGTGTAGGCCTTCCTATTTTGCATTTTACAGATTTTCTTTTTAATTAGCAAAATAAAATCTTTTGCTATATACCACATGCACCTTTATGATATGCATAAAACATGTTATTTTACATTTTTATAGATGGAATCGTTTAGAATACATATTTTTAAAGCATACTTTCATTCTGAAAGCTAGGCTTTCTTCAACTAGCAAAAATATGGGATGGTGTAAGGTGTTATAGTATAGCTTCTTTTTCCTTATGCATGACAGTTCATCGCCATCTAAGAGTAGAAATTATCTTTGTCTAGTATGCATTGCAACTGATAGGTAGGCCTATGTTAATGGAGCTGTTGATATTTCCAGGAGAAGGAAGAGTAGGATCACAGGGTCTTTGTCTGGGATTCCAGTCATTACACCCTCCCCCACCCCCACCCCTGCCATTTCAAGGAATCATGGGAGATTCTATAGTATATAGGAAGTGAAACATTGACTGAAGGTGAGAGTCCATGAGGTCATCATCCATGATAAGGTGGGATTTGTAGTGATAGACATGTTTAAGGGACACTTATGTTCCTGTAAATTACCACTCATTCATACTCTGTACATTGGCCCAAGAAAGTCTTTGGTTCATGAAACTGGACTTTGGTGGACTTATGCCCTATCTTCAGTGAACGGACATTTGTTCATGTCTGTATAGAAGAACTTATAACATGTGGAATCGTCACTAGGGTACTTTTATTTAATAAAACATGTAACAAATGAATATACACTCTAACCACATGATCCTTCCCACCAACATCTTGAGTCTATGAGTGTGACAGTCAGGTGTGTGTAGGGACCACCCCTCCCCTTCCAGCCCCTCCCCTTGAATGGGAGGTGTCTAGTAAGAGCTACAACCTAGGTGCTAAAAGGGATTGGTCAAATATAAACCAATCAGCTGTCTCTCTGACTCACCTGGGGAGGACTTAAAACTAGCTTCCCTAGAGGAAGTGCTCCTCTTCCCCCACATGGCAATGGAGTAGAAGGACTGCTGACCCAGGCCTCAGGGAGGTAAGGCCTGGACCCCTACCCCAGCGGGCTATGGGGACAAGCTCCAGACTTCTCTCATCAATCTCTCTGTCTCATAAAGGGAGCTTTCTATTATCTTTTCTTGGGCTGCTTATTTAGATAAATGATATAAGTTCTGTTAAACTCTCTGACATGTGCTCTCCCCACATGGGTGGCAGAAGAATTCTGTAACTTCCCACATGATGACTGGGAAATTTCCCCATCCAACTCCCCTTTTCCTAATCTACTAAATTAGAATAAATGCGTAATTAAAGTTTAATTCTGTCCCTGTGTACAATTCTTTGGCATTAGAGGACAAGAACTCGGAGTAGGAGGAGGGGGGAGGGAGGATTCCAGAACTCTCTCTCTCCCTGCGTTGCTTACGAATATTAATGATCAGCAGCCCGTATCATGAGGACACTAAAGCTCCAAGCAAGTTCAAGAGTCATTGAAATAACAAGATGCCTCCATAGACTATCTTTTGCGTGTAAGCATAAGTGTGATTTGCTTGTATGTAGAAGTCTTTGTGTGTGTACATGGACACATACGTGCATTGGGAGGTCAGCTGTCGAAGTCAAGAGTGTTGCAGGAACGCACTCCACCTTGCGCTTTTCTTGGTGAGGACACGGTCTCTCACTGAACCCTAGCTCTCACTTTTGCTTAATGGGCCAGATAGCAGGTCCCAGGACTGTCTGCTTCCCGGCCACTGGGATTGCCTAAGCTTGTTTCCTGACATTTCACATGGTGCGTGGGATGCAGCCTCTGGTCCTAATTCTGTGCAACTTGCATTTTACAGAATGAGCCATGTTCTCCACCTCTAGGACTGCTTTTTCAGGCTATGTGATTCAATTTCCAGTGCTAATTTGGAAATTCCTATTTTGATTGGTTGAAGATATTTCTCTCTCTGATACAGTCTTGTCCCTGGGGGAGGAGTAGCCCAAGAAAGCAGAGCACCATGGACACCCTTCCCTGTGAAAAACTCACAGCAGTTCTCAAATACCAAAATTTCTATATTACAGTTGGGAGAATTAAGGGCCAGAGAGTTTAAGGAATGTCCCAATATTATGTGACCATTAACTAGATTGTCTAAAATCATACTCTATCTAATAAAGCACATTTGATTTGTTGGTTTGCTTTCTTCACTATCATTATGAAAATATTGCAGAATCACTGTTACTAATTTTCAACAAGCTTTACAAAACTTATGCCTAAAATTCCCAAATTAAGGTTTGGAGCATTCTACTTTCTTCATGACAAGTTCAGGTTATATGTTTGCTCTTCTCATAATTTTATAAGCATATCTCTATTTTGCTCAAAATGGTTGACACCTGTACTGGCACATCCCAAAGTGTTACCCTGGGTGGAGAGTATTTGGAAGGCCCCTGAAGCTCCACCACAACATTGCCTCTTGGTACTATGGAGCTCCTATCTATCATTCCCTATGAAAAAGCATTTTCATTTTGAGAAAGTGCTTCGGGCTTTCCCTTGGGCCCTTTTAGAAGGTTTATGCTTGACCAAGAGCCATCGTGTTTCTACGAAAACTTATTTTCACATCAAAAGCATTCTCTCATCTACTATATTATCTAACCTTTTCATTGCTGTGACAGGTAATCTGAAAGAAACAATAATATTTTAGCTCACGGTTTTATTCAATTGTGGAGAAGACATGAAGGAAGCAGGGAATACCAGCATGGACTCAGGTTGGGCTAAAGTAATGTAGAAGGCCTACTGGCTACTCCTGTTGACCCATGTTCACAAACCAGGCCCTGTGTCGGAAATGTTCTCCAACCTCCTCAAACAGTGCCACCAACTGGGACCAAGCATTCCAATGCCTAAGTACAACCCCAACTCAGAACATTCTGTCCATGGTCAATATAGGCTCATGGTTGTGTCAGAATGGAAAATAAATTTAGTCTGTTAAGGTCCTTCCATTATGTTCCCTAACATGGTTATGGGAACAGTGTTGGCTGGTAGGAATATAAAAGTGATCTGTTCACCACATTCTTTCCAGCATTTGCTACTTTAAGTTGTTTTTGATGGCCATTGTTACTGGAATCCTGTTTTTAATAATTGAACATTTGTAGCAGTAGGGGTACCTGATGCGCTAATACACACATCTACATAAGCATTGAAAACATTTTAATTTAGATTTTTTTCAACCTTAATCATTGCTCACTATGTAAATACATATTTATATAATTACACAGAGTAAATAGTATTCCCTTGCATTTGAATGCCATTGTATAAAGTAGTTTTCATTATTCCAGAGAGAAGCTACTAAACATAAATAGAAATTCGTGTCATTTCTGCAGACACGCTCACATAAAAAGTGAACACTTGGAGTTAGAAAGCTGTTTAATGAAACATACTACATGCTTTCCATGGACACAGTGAATTCTGATTGAGGGTTGATTGCGTTAATAAGAGTCCAAACCACACAAAATGGACAGAAGTAACTTAACTGTGATGGAAAATGGAGCATATTTGTGGGACTCAAATCGAAAAAAACTGGAATATTGGTCATATATTAGGCATATTTTGGGACAAAGCAGTGAATTGAAAAGCAGCAGTCTCTGTTTCTGTGGAAGAAGAACCTAATGAGCCAGATGATCCCAATGGTCTCATTTTTAAGGTAAAAAGATTGTAGTTTTCAGGTAAAAAATGTCAGCCAAATGTTCACCTCTCACCCTGTCTCTCTCAAGAGCATGGTATAGGACTTAAAGGTAATCCAGTTCTATACGTTTACCTACCCCTTGGTTAATGCGAATACAATTGTATGCACTTCATAGAATAAAATGCTTTTCACATATGGAAAGAATATCATCTTACATATAGAAGAAAGAAGGAACATTTTCCTGTAGACTTAATTTTAAGTCAGAAGTGATATTTCATTTAAATATTATAAATTCACGATACTACTTAGAACATTACCAAATATTTTTAGCAGCACTAACTTGAACAGCATGTATTTGTAAAAGTGAAGTCTAAAAAATGGTCTCTTTAGACTTATAAAGAAAGGCAGTCATGTCATTAGAAAAATGGTAGAATTTTAACTTTGTGTGTTCAGATATGTCTGTAACCCAAGTACATGGGAGATTGGGGTAGAGACCACTGGGACTCACTGGTCAAAATGAGCATATCCAGTTTGAGGGAGAGATCTGTCTCTAGACAGTAAATGAGCAAGCGAAAACTGCCCAAAGTTCTCCTCTGACGTCCACACGTACATGCACAGCACACATAGCTACAACACACATGTATATTCTATGTATATCACACATCTCTCTCACACACACACCCCAAAATATAATGGTTACAGTTTCCTAAGGGTAATTCATTTGCTAACAATTATAAAAATAGAAAAAGTGATCTTTAACCAGAGAAATACATATTGGTGGCAGTCTGTAATCTTCTGCCTAGTTATTGTTAGGCGTGTTCTCACTTTCCTAATCAAATTTCAAGTATAGTAAACGACTGTAAAAGTACTGATGGAAGTCCATGCCTTCACCTTTACTGCTCTACAGAGCCATGAAAAAAACCACACACAGCAAGTTCTCAACACTTTTATCAAGGCATATTCTCTAAAAAATTATTTTATCAAATGGTTCGTTTTTGTCAGTTATTTGCAAGGATTTATAGGAAACACACTTCCTTAAAATAGTGTCTTCCTTCTGTATTAATTTCAAAGTCAAAGTTTTCCGCCAAAAATTCACTGGTTATTTTTGACACTACCTCCCTGCCCATCTTTCAGACCCCGTGTCTTAATCAGATTGTGATTAAACCCACCCCTTCACAAGTCTTTAATTTTGTGTTAAATGAGGTAACAGCACCCATGAAATTAATGTATTTAGATGATTCAAAACAACAATGAGATTCCACCTTACTCCAGTCAGAATGGCAATCATTTAAAAAAATCTAACAAATAGATGCTGGTGAGGATGCAGGGGAGAAAGAAACCCTCATTTACTGCTGGTGGGATTGCAAACTTGTACAACCACCATAGAAAGCAGCGGGGAGCCTCCTGAACAGGACGGATACAGAGCTACCAGAATACCTAGCTCTCCCTCTACTGGACATCGATCCTCAAGACTTCGTGCCTCAGCACAGAGACATTTGCTCCACCATGTTTAAAGCAGCTCAATTCATAATAGCTAAGAATTGGAATCAAAACAAATGCCCATCACTGGACGAAGGGATATCAAAGTTGTAGGACAAATGCACAATGGAATTCTACTCAGAGGAAAGGAAAAATGACCTAATGACATCATGAAATTGACAGAAAAGCGGATGGACTTGGAGCAGATCATTCTCAGCGACCTCACACAAGAGCGGAGAGCCAAGCACTCTATCTTCTCCCTCCTATGTGGTTCAAACCAGATGAAGCCTGAACAGTATGAAAACCCTGACAGCTGAATTAAGAGACAAAGGGGATGAAAGGAATTCCTGGCGGAGGAAGGAGAGGGCGTGGGAACTTACACACCAATCTAACCAATAATGAATATTCCATAAAAGCCTTATTTTCATACAGTAAGCTCTCGCATCGTCAGGTAAGAGAGGGACTGAATAGGGAAGGAGGTTGCTTCACCCCAAGACAGATTGCTCTGGCCTGCAACTCCCTGTCCCAGTCACTGCTTCCTTCCCACACTGAGCTGCTGATCAGAGACCCAGGAGATCCCCAAAACAAGACATGCTTCTGCAAAGCTCTTGAAAACCAGCCCCAGGCAAAAGGTGAGTCCCTATTGCTGAAGATACCACAGACTCGTCTTCACCAAGAAAGCCTGCTGGAATCAGAAAGGTAACCAGCTGCAAGATGGTAGCCTGTGTGGCGCTGGGAGGTGTCCCACAAGCTGCCAAGGGAAAGCCACCAAAGATATCCCAAGACCGCAGAGGTCGTCGACATACAACACTGAATGATGCCACTGAGAATGCTGAAGGCCCTGCTCTCTGGTGAGCCAGGAAGACCTCATCCCACACGAGATAGGAAAGGGGGTGATCAAAGCATCTTCTGACCTCTTGCTATTCTGCAGGGGGAAATCCTCTCAGACAACAATCAGTTGCATTGCGGTGCAGAGGCAGTGAGAAACTCACCCCTGGGCCTCAGCCACTGCACATATGTTGGAAAGCCTCACAGACTCCAGGACTTTGTCCAGACACCCAGGAGGGACTTTCGTATGACCCAGATCCTGCTCTGCACCTTAAAAACTGTCGAAGGAACTTCTGGAGGTTCATTGACAGCTGGACTTTGCTTCTTAGACGGCTGATTGCCGAGGTTATGGAAAAGTACCAGTAACTATGGAGTGACAATAATAAAAAAAGTTGTCAAAAAAGAAATATGTGTATAGACACAAATTTTGAGCCAGGTTAACTGGATTAAAAGAGTTTAAACATCATACTAACGAAAAAAATAACAAAATAAATAGGTTTGTCATGACCTCACAGTGCCTGTCGTTGCCTGCAAAAGACCTGGTCCATATTGGGCCCAGCAAAATGCCCTCATAAATTATGGAAAGGCAGGAGGTCCCATCCCTCTCTGAGGAGCAATGGTTGCTGAGGGAGCAGAAACCAAATTCTTCAGTAATGTAATCACTGGTCAATTGTATTGCTGAGGTAAATAATCCCTCACCTCTGCTCAGACAGTAACTTTCCTTACACTCTGTGTCTGGAATACTCAAGAATAATA
>PVHP010021540.1:0-29305 GCA_004024765.1 Zapus hudsonius | reverse complement strand
GCCATGCAAATGCTACCACAGTTTCTTGTTCAACCAGACCAAAATCGCTCATTTCCCTGTGAGACTGTAAGTAGTCTTTGACAATAGGTTTGGGTAGATGTGAAGGAAAACAGAAGAGGATCCCCATTTCTACCTTGAATCTTCACTATACTAAACACAGATGTTCTTGCTTTTTTCCGTTAAGTATCAAGCTAAAATAACTTCAATGACCATTGGAAATCAGTGCAATTTTTGCATCAGAAAGAGGTGCAGAATACAGAAAGAAGTTTAGCCACGAAGCAATCCGATCCCTATAGCTCATTTGCACCACAGGAAGGAGCTCAGTAAAACATTGGGATACTTTGGAAAATGTCAAATAGGATTATGTGACTGATGGGAATGATAAGAGAGAGAAAGAATGTGTGTAAGACAGAGAGGAAGAAGAGGGAGGAGGAAAGAGGGGCAGGGAGAGAGAAGGACGGACAGAAGGAGAGATACAAAGGAAAAGTGTCTATTTCAAATCATTTCAGACTTTCCTCATCCTAGTTGTCCAGAGTGGTCTCTGTAATTGAGAGACAGACATCCTTAATTGCTCCATTTACTCAGGGGAAAAGAGAATACTACAGACAAATGGGAAATATATTGGCTACTGCCATTACCGGTGATGAAATGTGGTAATTGAATATGGATCTTAATATTTCCAAAAAAATTATTTAGACAAATATAGTTATTTGCTGCTCAAAGTGTGATAAATGGTCTACTAATTGTGTGTATTTATATTTTTGCAAGAAATGAAAAATATTATTGGTGCAATGTATCTGGAATCTTTCAGTGTGGATGCTATGGCTTAAGCGTGTTCCCTTCATATTTCAGGTATTGTCAATATATTATAAAGATGGTGTTTTAATGAATGATTAGGTCAGAAGGGCCATTTCTCACTTAATAGCATCAACTTTTAAAAGCAGGCTTTTTGTAGCATTCAGGTAGCCTGTCTTTCTGCTTTCCATAATGTGAGAGCACAGCATCCCTCCCTCCCCCCTACAGAGGATACATTCCTCACAAAGTCTGCTAGTTCTTGGTCTTGGTGTTTGTAGACTCCAAAACTACACGAAAAGCAATGCCTTTGCTTTATAAGTTACACAACCTACCTGATTCTGCTACAGCAGGATACAGGATCTCAGAGAGCAGAATGAAGAAGTGACAAGGAAGTCTTGGTGTTTCTTCAGCATCAATTCCTACCAGCACCAGCTATGCAAATGTCCAACCAGTGTAAGAGACGATGAATTGATAAGTGCTGGAGTTTAATAATTAATTATATTATGCTTCTATTCATAGGATATAAAAATAGACAATTAGCAAGAAAGCATTCAGAATGTTAGATACCCAATTTAAACTTCCTGAGCTTATAAATCAGAACGAATCTTTACCTAAGGCTGATAGGTTATTTTGTGTGTACCCCTCAGCCACTGGCTAAACATTTTGCCATTATTGGACTTCCTGTCAGTAACCACCATATGATAGTTAAGTTTATTTGTCAACTTGACCAATGTAATAATCCATAGTAATCTTGGGCAGATCTCTGAGTTTGCCTGCAGGAAGGATTGACAAAAATCCTTTTGGGATTTTGGAGAAGGGAGGAGTTCCCTTCTCCAGAGTGAGCCCTTCCCCCTAGTGGGTGGACCTTCCAAGGGGACTAAATATAAGGATGCTTGAGAGGAAGGAAACCCTCTTCCTTCCTCCCCCAGCTGCTGGTGCTTGTTTGTGACTTGCACTTGCATCCTGTTGTCCTACCCTTCCTGGACATCAGAACCCAGTTTCCTGGGCCTCACATCATGGGCTGAAGAGCAACCACAACACAGGGAGCCAGCAGGCCTTCTGGGCTGGATTGGGACTGCTGAGGCCTCCAACCACGTGGACTGAACAACTGCTGGTTTCTTCACCTGTGGGCCTGCAGACTGCTATTGTTGGACTGTCGTAAGCTACCCCAATAAAGTCCCTTTTATTATAATGCATTCTATCAACTCTGTTTCCTCTAGAGAATCCTGACTAATACACACCAACTCTCTGGGGCCTCTAGGCAGAAGATGCTATGAGCCCGATTTCTGTCCATGTGGGTTTCACTGCCACTCTAGGGACAGGACAGCCAAGCATAAAGTTATTGTAAAATATATTTTTTTTCAATGTAGGATTTCTCTCTCTGCCAGGCTGACCTGACACTATGTAGTCTCAGAGTGGCCTCAAACTCACATCAATCCTTCTACCTGCCCCCCCCCCCCAGTGCTGGGATTAAAGGTGTGTGCCACCACACCCAGTTTACTGTAAAAATCTTATAAAAAGCATTCACAGATGGGGCTGAAGAGATCGCCCAGTGGTTAAGGCCCTTGTCTGCAAAGCCTAAGGACCCAGGTGTGATTCCCCAGTACTCACATAAAGCCAGATGCACAAGGTTGTGAATGTGTCTGGAGTTCATTTACAGTGGCTAGACACCTCAGCATACCTACCTCTCTCTTTCTCTCTCTCTCTCTCTCTCAAATAAATAAAATATTTTATAAGTAATCAGAATAAGAAGCATGCTGTTTTCAGAGGCACAAAAATATAATTTAAAATATAACAATAGAACCTCTTAAAGTCAGAAAGAAAGAAAAAAAAAAACTTTGTCAACTTAGAATATCACCATGAGCAAATTGTCTTTCAAAAATAGTCAACATGGATATTTCTCAGAAATATCAAAATAGAAGGCTATTACCACTGATCTTGCTTACCCACCAGAATGAGCTGGTTGCATCCTTTTGCTGAAAACACCACAAGATACTGATTAATTGAGTTGAAACTGATCTGAAAGCTTACTCTCTTTTGGCTGACTGTGCCAACTGAGACAATATAGTGTCATGACTATTATGGAGGTAAGAAGTGTTCTATGATTGCTGTTAAGACCTGCACCTTGGGAGGAGATTTGTGACTGGTACTAAAAGCCTAGTCAAAAGCCTATTGCGTGGGGAGGAAATAGAACGTAGAAAGGAAGATACTATTATTGTTTGACTAAACTGATATTCTGGGTACCCGTCAGATTGCCTGCTACATACATACGTTTATGCTGATAGATTAGTGCTGTTCTCACCTTTGATTAGCAAACCACTTTGCAGATGGCAGGGACTACTGGGAAGACTCAAAACTCATTGAAGTGCTCACAATTAGTGACTGGAATGCTTGATGCTAAATGAAAGAAATCTATGTGACCCCCTCCAAGGCTCAGACAATACTGTGGATGAGGGACCTTAAAGAAGAAAAGAGCCAATGGATGGGAAGCAGAGCTGCGGTACATTGTCTTCTAGACACAACATAGCCATTGCATTCCTGACGACAAACTGATTACTTGCACGAGACCTATTCAATGTGGGGCTCATCAATAGGATTTTCTCCTTGATGATGGAGGAGGGTATGAGGTCCCCAGCCCTTCCTGGGCACTTATCTGCAATTAATAGTCATGCTAGGAGTAGGAGAGATTCTCCACAGTGATACATTTTCCACTGGTAAGTTGCAGCTGATCTAGTAAATGATCCTAATTAAACACAGTGAGGCTCAAAAGTACATAAGAAAAAAACAATAGACCAATCCTGTGATTAAAGGAGCAGGGGAAACTACTAGAAGAAAGTATAGACAACATGTGAATGATGACCACAAGGAATGGAAAAAATGTAGGTACATATATATGATTTTCTTGCTATTTAGTTTAATACAATTTTGATGATAGAAAGAGTATACAATACATCATGGTCAAGTGGCCATTATCCCAGGGATGCCAGCCTATCACCAAGCTGAAGAGCAAACCCTGGATCTTCTGAACAGTTGTCAGTGATGCTCTTGACAGACAACAAAGCCCATCTGAAATATTTCAGCAAACTCAGAATGAAGTTAAAATTTGTTGCTCTTCTGATGTGGCATCTATTTTTAACACCCCTGTACTTACAGAAGATCTGTCCACCAGGCAAGGCAGATTCCTGGAGATTTTTCCAGGCTCTAATTTTTACTCTGAGTGACATATTCCAGTGTTCATTGATTTGCACCACATAAGCCGGGGCCCACCTTGACGCAGCCTTAAAACCTACTTTGCACTTGTGTCTGAGAGTCAAAAAGGATATGTTTTAGACTGACAGAGGCATATTGGAAGGAACTGAATGATGAGGCTGACTTCCTCCTAACCCACTTCAAATCCTGAAAGAGATGACAGAGTGCTTATAAAGAATAAAATCTAATTCAGCAAAGGAAAAATAATGCCTATTGGGATATTTGTAGAGTTATAAAATGAAAGCCATAATATCCTGGAGAGGAAGGACACTATCTGGAATTGACGAATTCCAGACTGGAATTCCAATGGAGCTGGCTTTTAGAAGGTGCCCCCTTATGATTCTAAATGGAAATGTGAATGCAACTCAGAGCAGAATAGTTCAAGGGGAGAAGGAGCAGAATGAGCAAGGTCAAATGGAGCTGGGACTCTTTGCAGAGAAGGAATGCCATGGAGGACAGGGGAGGCAATGGAGGGTGGAGGGAGGGAACTATAATCAGGGTATATAGTGAGTAGGAAGGGTGTCAATTAAGAGTAAAAATATGAGGAGTTAGGAGAACAGAAGAACAGAGAGCACCTGAAAGGCTTGGGAAATTGGGATTGCACAATTAGGCTGCTATCTAAACATTTTTGCTGCAGAGCCTTTCAGGGAGAGAGATAGCCACAGGTTGCGGAGAGAAGGGGGCTGAACACAGGCACCATGAGAAGTCCGGGAAGCAGATGGCTCAAGTTTTCAAGGGCGTGATGACTGTAAGAAAACTCCATCACCTGAAGACACCCGCAGAGTCAGAAAGCCCCTGTACTCTGAGTCAGCAGGTCACTCTGTCCAAGGACACCTGCAATACCCCATGTTTCCTATCCTATCCTTCCTCGTCTTCAAGACTGAGAGAACTTACCAGACTCAAGAGCTGCAGTGCTAAAGATAGCTGTCATGGTTTGATCCAGGTGTCACCCACAAACAAATGGGTGTGTTCTGGGTAATCGATCCTCAGCTGATGGCAATTTGGGTTTTACAACCTGGATGGAGCTGTGTTGTTGGGGCGGGCTTTTGGGGTTATAAGCCAGCTTCCCCTTGCCAGTATTTGGCACACCTTCCTGCCGCTGTTTGCAGTGCTGTGGCAGAGGTGATGTCCACCCCTCTGCTTATGCCATCGTTTTCCCTGTCAGGATGGAGTCTCCCCTCGAGTCCGTAAGCCTAATAAACCCCGTTCCTCCACAAGCCTCTTTTATTTGGGTTCTTTCTGTGCAGCAACTAAGAAGTTGACCACAACAACAGCCTAGGAAGGTCCCAGATACACAAAGAAAAGAAGGTCATAAAGTGGATGCATTGAGAAGCTACCCATATCACCCAAGAGCCTCACCACATTTTGGGTGAAGACTCATGAATAGTAGTACATCCTTAACTAACCAACTTGCAGGTGGGTTCATGGAAGTGTATACTTTCAACCAGTCATTGTTTACTGCTTGTATAAAGTTGGAGAAGGACTGTATATGAATTTTGCAAGTTTTATTAGCTTCCCTCCAAAAGAGAGTTTATTTAATTAATTAATTTATTTATTTACAAGCATAGAGAGAGAGAGAAGAGAGATAGAGAGAATGGGTGCACCAGGGCCTCCAGCCACTGCAAACTCTCGAGCATGTGCAACTTTGTGCATTTGACTTTACCTATGTACTGGGGAGTCCAACTCGAGTCATTAGGCTTTGCAGGCAAGTACCATAACAACAAAGAGAATGTTTCCATTTGGAGAAAATAGCTAAACATTATAGACACATTCTTCAAAAGAGAACACAGCCTCTTTAGCAAATGGTGCTTAGAAAACTGTATATTTACATGGGCAAAAATGAAAGTAGAGCCTTAACTTTCATCCACTTCTCAGGTCACTTAGAAATGTATCTTTCAGAATACAGCGAGAGAGATATGGCTCATTCAACCCTACCAATGAACTGCAGGCCAATAGCTGACATCCTGACAAGAGATGAGCCACCACAGACATACCGTGGAGGATCCTTATGGAACCTCACAGCGAACGATGAGATGAACAAATGGCCCAGGACCACAGCCAATCAGCCAACAAAGGATAAGCCAATAAGACAGACACCAATGATTTTTTTTATGTTCATTCTTTTTTTAAAATATATACTTATTGTCCATAATGAGTTACATTATTTAGTGGGCAAACAATGAGTTGTTATCCCCAATTCCCCAATGCCCCCCTCCCCATCCCCAATCAGCTGGATATCCTCTTCCGTGGGTCATCCACCAATGATTTATGACACAACCTAAAGCTGAAATACAGAGACCCCTAAGATCTCAACAATAAAACAGCCTTAATACTCACCCACCATGACTCAGGGTACTGAGCGGAAGAGGGGAAGGAAAGATTGTGAGAGCCTTGGTGGGGGAGACATTGCCCCCCTCAGTAACAACACAATAGGGCCAGCAGAACCAGGCTGACTCCTAGACTATCCATGGTCCCCTGCCCCAAGGACTGATCCAGATGGCCCACGGAGGAGGATATCCAGCTGATTGGGGATGGGGAGGAGAGGCATTGGGGAACTGGGGATAACACCTCATTGTTTGCCCATTAATTAATGTAACTCATTATGGACAATAAAAAAATTTAAAAAAGAAATGGATCAAATATCTTATCATAAGACCTAAACTTTCTATTTATAATTATTTTTATCAAAACTTCCCCTCATCCACCACCTGCTTTTATCTGCAGGTCCTGCCCCTCAGTGGGTCACACCTGTCTCTTGAAAAGCAGTGCTGAGGAAAAGAGGAAGCCACTGGCTGTAATGTAAATGTCCTGAATTTAAAAGGCATGCACATTGGTGTAAGACCAAATCACAGGACCCACTTTGCAATTACTATAAAGGAGAATTCAGTAGAAACAATATTTGCCTTTGATCTTTTACTGGGCTGGCAATGAGTGTGATTCTGCCTCAGGATTCTGAGAAGTTCCCAATGTCAGCTCCCTGTCAGGCTCACAACCACGATGGGAAGTCACTGATGTGCTAAGATTTATGTCTTACCTCTAACTTTACCTCGATATTGTCTATTTCCAGTCAGCTTATTAGTATAGCACTCTATCAGAAGTTAAGAAGCATCTACACAAACGTTAAAATATTGATTTTTTTTCATTGTAGGGGACATGTTAATTAGCTTTACTACATTCCTGGCCTTACTAAAAGTTATCTTACTTGTATACAAATCTCTGTTAGAATGAAAATGACCACCATGGAGACCGCTCTGAAAGAAAAGGTTCTTAATAGGAAGGGGAACCCCAAGCTCCAGGCTAGCTCCCAAGATGGGAGAAGCCCAAAACTCAGACCAAGATCTGGCTTTTAAGGTGGATGTTTAGCTTGGGGGAAGGGAACCAGGTGCTTCAGCATCAGGAAGGGCAGTGCCTCCTGCCAGACAGAGACACAGCAGGTGGGGGGGTGTTTTGCAGGCAAGGTCTGGGTGAAACTTCTCCTGAGGCCCCTGGGGGAGGGAAGCAAGGTGTTGCCTGAATCTGGACCTAACAATCTCCATACTGTGAGATTATTCTATGGGTCACTATAGGATGTCATCCATGAGATTGTCAATTATCTAACACTAATATTTCTTAATAGTCAAATATAATAAAAACATTATTTTCTACTTTTAAAGGTTTTAAACATGTCAGTTTCTGGTAAGGGGAATATAACAATTATATACTTTCTTTTTGGTCTATGAATAACAGGATTCCCTATCTTTAAAAATGGGTAACCCAAGAACCCTTCATTATAAAAATAATATATAGATATGTGTTCACATTGGAAGTGACCTAAGGGACAGTCCATGAAGACAAAGCACATAGTCTCTGGTTGGTTTTTTTTTTCTATTGAATAAATTATATGCATGAATAATATAATAGTCTTAATAAACAATTCAATTTAATATTTTTATTTAAACATTTTAAAATTTTTCTTTACAATATTTTGCCTCAGAATCAAATAATTTATGACTATGAAGGTACGCAATAATTAATTTAGTTCACAGGTTATAAAACAACATCACTAAATACAGCCTCATAAAATCTCAATATGAATATATAAAAAGTCCATAAAATTTAATTTGAAAAGTTAACAAAGTCCACGGGGACTCAGCCACACTTCATAACAATTCACCGTTGTTGCTGTTAATGCCAAAAAGCTTTAGAAATATAATAGCAAATAAGCTACATTTTACTCATTTACACAATTAGACAATTTTTCACAGAAAAGAGATAAAAAGTTTGCAGGGAGGAGATCAACACAAGAAGGAAAGAGGGAAAACCACATCATGCATGGATTTTTGACCAGCTTGAAAAATCTCTCCTCCTCTTAGATGACCCAGGAGAGCAGGGCAGATGTTGCAGAGGTCCGGGGCAATCATGTTTGTAATAGCTGCACATTGCAGCCAGACAGAAGATGGCTCCAGAGCCAGTTTCATAGTTAACCTTAGATCTGTTCTCTCAGCAGACGTGGAAGTTGGGGAAAGGCAATTTTGGATGGCTTGCTTGAGAACAGTCTAAAGATGGCTGTTCATGAACATGCAGACAGATAATCTATAATCCACTGTGAGCGACACCCAAGCCTCAGCTAGGTCATGCTTGATGGAGATGCTCTCCTGTGATGTGCGGTGGATGAAACTTCCACAGCATCTTGACGGCCCACTAACCAGTGAAGCCATGTTACCTAACCAGCCATGTGGATCCATCTGTAAAGCAAGGCAAATTTTGCTTCACTTCTCTTCTTTGGTTCACTTGTCTTCTCTTCTTGTCTTTTGTCTTCTTTCCTTTTCTCTATTTTCTTTTGTCTCTTCTCTACTCTTATTTACTCTTTTCTTTTTTTCCTCTTCTTTTTTGATTCCTCTCATTTTCTCTTCTATTCTATTCCTTTTTCTTTTCTTTTCACTTATTTTCTTTCTTCTCTTTGGTCTTCTCTCTTTTTCTTCTCTTCTTTTTTCTCTTTTCTTTTGTTTTCTCCTTTAATTCCCCTCTTCTATTTTCTTTTCTTTTTTCTTTTTTGTTTTCTTGTCATTTTCTCTTTTAATTTCCTTTCTATTTTCTTTTCTCTCCTTTCTCTTCTTTTCTTTTTTATTCTTTCCTTTTCTCATCTGTTCCCTTTTCTCTTTTCCTTTCTTTTCTTTTCTCATCTCTTTTCTTTTCTTTTTTCTCTTCTATTCTCTTCTCTTATTTTCTTTTCTCTTTTCTTTCTTTTCTTTTCATTTCCCTCCTCTTCTCCTCCTTTTCTATCTCTTCTTTGTTTCTTTTTTTCATTTTTACCTTTTCCTTTTTTTCTTTTCTTTTCTCAGTTTTTTCTTTTTTCCTTTTCTTCTTTCTCTTCTCTTTACTTCTTTAAACTATTCTTTAAATTTTTTTTTACTCCATATTGGTTAATACTCATAACTATTGTTAGTGTCACAAATATGCTAAATTTTAGAAAATATTTTACACAATTACATATTAGTTTTTAGTAGTAATTTATCTACATGTCCTTTCATGATTATCTATGCCAGTGTGTTTATTTTAACTAATTTATGTGTATTTTAATTAGTAATTTTTTATAACATTCTATTAATACCTTATCTTTGGCATGTTGTATGTATGTGTTTTGTACTTTTTACTGATAATATAGTTCATTTGTTGTGATGTTTCAGTAATAATAAAAATACAAAATGATAACATTTTCCTCTATGTATAGTTTTGGATAAATAACTGTATTGTGTGCCATTGCCATTATTGTATAATTACACTTTTATATCATCTGTTGGAATTTTAGGTAGATTTGTTTTAAGTTTCCAAGTATCTGGGACCTTTAATTGTTTTCCTTGGATAAAAGTGTATTTTTCCTTATTAAGAAACAAGAGACTGGTATTTATATCAAGTTAAATTGCAGGGAAATAGCCTTTAAAATATATTTCAATAGTCTAATATTTTTATTATTATGATGGATCAGATTTTGTAATATATGATGTGCATTTGAGATGTAGCTATAAACTTTGAAGATAAAATAACTTTAAAAAAATTAATTTATTCTGTGTGGGTGGGTATGATGTGTGTGTGTGTGTGTGTGTGTGTGTGTGTGTGTGTGTGTGTGTGTAGGTTAGATGAGAACAGGGTTTTAATCCTCTCCTATAATTTTGTTTAACACAGGGTCTCCCTTGGGGTTTTTCTTTGTCTCTTCCCATGTGAAAGTGTACATTGCCCATGAGCTTTGCTATTCTCCTCAATGAGCTTCCCATGTTTGCATGCATGTTGGGATTACCAATGAGTGCAGCACTTTCTGTCAGGCTTCACATGAGTTCTGGGGAATTGAACCTGGCTGGCTGGCTAGCAATGAAGTAACACCACTCCCTGAAGATGGCATAACGGTATATGCCAACATAGTTGATTCTCAACTTGTGATGTTTTCTCATCATGAAAAGCTCATCATAAATTGAAAATGAAAGTCGAAAATGAAATTAATACTCCTATCCACCCCAAAGCCATTGCCTAGCAGCACAGTTTATTGCAAAGTATGGATGTGGGTCCAAAGGTTCATGTGACTTAGTGGCAGCCTTAGTTGTTATTTCTCTACAGCTTTGAGGTGGGTCATGCCACATATTAGGACACAGATCAAATTGCAAAATTAAAAATTCAATTTTTCCTGAATGCCTGTCTCTTTTCTACCTCACTGTATAGTCAAAAATATCTAAGTTGTACTGTTGTAAATCAGTAACTCCACACACATTTAATCAACCCATATAATTACCACCTATCTTTCCATCAAAGACAAAACATGTGAAGTTTTGAAGTTTGATGCTGTGATATTGTCAGGCTTCATAATTAACATTGATAAATATCAACCTCATCTATTTTTATGATTTTTTAAAATATATGTTTATTGTACATAATGAGTTACATTATTTAGTGGGCAAATAATGAGTTGTTATCCCCAATTCCCCCCTCCCCATCACTGATCAATTGGATATCCTCCTCCGTGGGCTGTCCATATTAGTCCTTGTTTATTATCCATACTTAGATACACTTAATAAGGGATTAACGTGTTGATGTCTCCCATTCCCCTATTTCCCTCGTCCCTGTCCCCAGTCAGTTGGATATCCTCCTCTGTGGGCAGTCTGGATCAGTCCTTGGGGTAGGGGCTTGTGAGTAGCCTAGGAGTCAACCTGGTTCCATCCCCCCCCCCCTTTGCATGTTGTTACTGAGGTGGGCAATGTCTCTGGATATTCTCCCCCACCATGTCTCTTACAATCTTTCCACCCCTACTTCAGCTCAGTTCCCTGAGTCATGGTGGGTGAGTATTAAGGTTGCTTTGTTGTTGAGGCCTTAGGGGCCTCTATATTTCTGCTTGAGGATGTGTTTAGAATCGTTGGTGTCTGTGTCGCTGGTTCATCCTGGGTTGACCAATTGGCTGTGATTATGTGTCTCTTGCTCATCAACCTCATCTATTTTTGTGATGGCTTTGCCTTGTAGGCAAAGGAAACTTCATAAAAGTTTACTGAGTCTATTGTCTTTGTAAACTTCCCTTCTGCAAAATGTACACATTATCCTGTTGATTGTTTTTGTCTTTACTCCTATTTCCTGGCATACATATGAAAATAGCAGTAACTTTGGAAACCAAACCTTAGTTCTGAGCATGGTATGCATGGAGAGTAGACTCCCTTGTCTCTGCATTTGCTTCTGTGCATGGGACTTGGGACAATAAGAGCCTCCTTCTAATCTTGTATCATTGAGGATTTACAACTCATGTTAATTTTGTAGTGACCCTTTCCATTTATCTTTACCTATATATACATCTCCTCTTACCTTAACACATTTTGCTTCATTTTATTTTATTCTTATAATAAACACCTACTAAAATATACTTTCTGGATGGATTGTCACATTTTTGTAGAAATTCAACTTTGTTTAGTGAAACTATCTTTCTGTTAAAAAGAAACTGTGGGGTGGGAGAGATTGCACAGTGGTTAAGCCAGTTTCCTGTAAAGCAGAAGTACCTGAGGTCAATTCCCCAGTGTCCATGTAAAGCCAGATGAACATGGTAGCATATGAATCTGGAGTTTGCAGTAGCTGGAGGCCCTCACAATGCCCATTCTCTCTCTCTCTCTCTCTCTCTCTCTCTCTCTCTCTCTCTCTCTCTCTCTCTCTCTCTCTCTCTCTCATAAATAAATAATTAAAATTAATTAATTAAATATTTAAAAAATAAACTATGGAGTCAGAAACAGAATTTATGTTATGCAGCCCTGTTTGGGGGAAATTAGTCAAGTTGAGACTCAGAGTACTTGCTGGTAAACTAGGAATGACACTCCTTCAGTAATTAAAATATTATCACACTGTTGTAGCCTCCTTATGTCATTGTAAAGTGACAAGACTTTCACTACTTCTTAGTGTAAGATGTGCTCAAAGATAGAATGTCTTGAGTTTTAGAAATGAGTTTGCATACATTTGATAAGTCCTGGATTTATGGGGACTGGTATAGCACCTTTTAAGAAAGAAAATTGTTATATCTCTAATAGGCTGGAAAAATAGATCAGAGGTTAATAGTGCTTGTTTGCCAAGTGTCATGGTTTGATCCAGGTGTCCACCACAAACAAATGAATGTGTTCTGGGTAATTGATCCTCAGCTGATGGCAGTTTAGACTTTACAAACTCAATGGAGCTGTGTTGTTGGGGGCAGACTTTTAGGGGTTATAATCCAGCTTCCCCTTGCCAGTGTTTGGCACACCTTCCTGCCGCTGTTTCCAGTGCTGTGGCAGAGGTGATGTCTGCCCGTCTGCTCCTGCCATCAACTTCCCTGCCAGGATGGAGTCTCCCCTTGAGTTTGTAAGCCTAATAAACCCATTCCTCCACAAGCCGCTTTTGCTTGGGTTCTTTCTGCGCAGCAACTAGGAAGTTGACTGCAACACCAAGCCTCATTCAGTTCCAAAGTTGCCCACTTAAGCCATATAAAAAAGGGAGCATATCTGACATTCATTTGAAGAGGCAAGGGGTCCTGTCCCTCCTCCTCACATACACAATTAAAAAATTAAAATTATATATCTGCAACAAAATTAACAAATATTTCCACTAAATGTGAATAAAAAGTACACCTAGCTTTATGATTAATAATGACAGATTTTACTTAAAACTGAGTTTCAAAAGTTTTCATTGCAACAGTTTTGAATTTTGGAATTGATGGTAAAATTGTTAGTACGTGTTCCCATAGTTTCATAATTTCATTATGGAAATATCATAGTTTCACTATAAAATTATATATGATATTGGAAAGTCTCTGTAAGTTTTGTCTTTAAAGAACATGTATTAATTGTCTTTATGTATGTGTTGCAGAAGCAATAGATGATTACAAGGAACAAAAATGGTTGGGACTTCATCAAAATTAATGATCCATTTTGCATGGAAGAACACTGCCAAATTATAGTCCAAAAGAATGGAACAGATATTTTTAAGCTGTATATTTGGTGAGAGTCTAGTAAATGTGGAAGTGTACAAGTATCTATGTGTTGTCTTAAGTTTATAGCTTTTAAGGAAGCACTTTTGCTTTGCAATGTCAATGGACTGAAAGAGATATTGGGCTTTCTTCCTGCTCTCTGTCTCATAGCTTTTGTCCTTTTTTTCCCCAAAATATGATTTTTTTTTATTTTAAAATTCAAGGAATCAGCAAAATCAAATTTAAGTAGAAAAAAGGCAAAAAAAATCAATAATGCAAAAGAAAGATCAAAAAATTAAAACTACAAATGAGTAATTACACATCTCAAAATGAAACACTCAACAAAGACCACAGTACATGTAAATAGTTAAGGTGACGTTTTATGTAAATTGTACCAATCAATACACCTGTTTTTCATCTTCTTAATATTTCCCTTCAGTTTTATATTACCTTTTATTTTCTAGACTAATTTATACTCCCACCAACGATGTGTAAGGTTTCTTTGTCAAAATCTCATTGTGAATATTTCTATATTGTCAACAGTAGCTATTCTTAGTAGGGTAAGGTGATGTCAAAATGTGGTTTTGGTAAGGGCACTTTCCTGGTAGCTCACAATGTCAACTAATTTTCCTATAATCATTTGCCATGTATACTTTAATTCAGAAATGTTTATTCAGCCCATTTTCCCATTTATTGACCAGTTAGCTTATTCTCTTTGTGTTCTTTTTTCCCCATCTTTTATTGAGAACTTTAATATATGAACATTGTATAATTTGATTCTATTTCATTCAATCTTTAAACAACATTTAGAAATAAGATGATGCTGCAACTTCCCCCCAAAAAAATTATAGATCTAAGTCCTTTTCTCCTAAAATTTTGCCAGAAATATTCCAATTTCCTGGCAATTTGATATTCCTAGATTTTAGACATAGCATTTAAATGTAATTTTAAGATATCTGGTATTATCCATTCTTTCTTTGTATCCTCTTGCCTCTCTACAATTACTCTTTCTTCATGAGACCTGCATCTTTTAGAATGTATGCAAAACACTCAGTTACCCTCTGCTCTGTATTGAGTATGGTTTACAAATATTGGGCGATTTTACTAGGAATTTTCTAAGAGTGACGATAGCGTCCATGTAAATTCCCAATGTGTGATGAGAAAAGGTGACCAGAGTGCTGGCCAGTGAGTCCAGACCAGGAACCAGAGCTCATGCTGCTGGGAGGAAACAAGCCTGATTTTTATACCTGTTCTGCAGAGGCATCAGGGCCACAAAAAGACAGCTTGATGGCAAGCCAAAGCACACTGCTTTCCTTTTCTTCCTCCTTCCTTCCTTTTCTAACTCTGGTTTTACTTTAAAAATGACTGAACCATTTCCAGGGACTTGCTCTGTGTTTTATTCATTAGTTGAATGGAAGTAAGACTTTCATTTTCATTTTCTTACATTTATTGTGAGGAGATGGCAGAAGATATCTTTTAGTGTTTAGACTAACTCTGTGTGAGCCTAAATATCCATTAAGTGAAGAAGTAGCTGTGTTTAAATAGATTTAATCAGATTTTAAATGATAAAAAATCTAACATATTGGGGTGTTATAGAAGAACACTTTAAGTGCATTTGGCACCTTTGCTCAACTCTGCATAGAGTGAAAGCTTTATGGATTCCTGAATTTTGAAGAAATTACCAATTTTGTTTCTACTTTTGTCATCATAAACAGTAATGTCACCCAGGTATTGCCAGCAGCTCTGTAATGTAATAAACACTTGAAATGGAAATTATAATGAATTAATTTAAGAGGCTATTTTTTCATCATCGGATAGATAAATTATAAGTTCGTTGAGGAAAATAATTCTGCTTAATGTGGGGGTCTTTTGAATGTTTGACACCAATTTAGTCTAAACAAATTATCACCTTTTATGGAAAATATAACATGTTGCTATCTAATGTCTGTTAAATGCAAGTATTGATTTAGCTTCATTTTGCTTCCTGTGATCCAGAAACTGGAATCAATTTCAGTACATTTTTTACTAATGAGCTAGGAGAGGCACGAAGACAGAGATGAGGAGAGCTAGAAATGGGCAAGAATGCACACTCTGAATACCAACCCTGTTGCACACAGTAGAGACAGACGACACAGGGGGCTGGTGAGGAAGCTCGGTGGGTAAAATGCTTATTGTGTAAGTCTTAGTACCCGAGTTCAGATCCCTGGTACCCACAGAAAATATCAGGGGTAGTGGTGTGCTAACTAGGAAGATAGGTGGGTCCCCAAAGTTTGTTGGCTAGCTAGACTAAGAGGAATCATTAAATACTGAGAAACACTGTCTTAAAGAAACTTAGACTGAAAGCAATTGAGCAAGAAACACACCTTTATCCTTGGGTCTCCACACACACACTGCAAGTGCACATGCGGTCATACACACATGTGCACACATATGTACAAACACACATATATATTCATACACATATGCATGAAACACGGGTGCACATGCATAAAGATGCCATATTCCAAAGAATCTTTACTTGAAATCTTAGAACTCCAGTCTCAGAGTGATCACTATTTTCATTACTTAAATCTATATAAAAAATTGACAGTGATACCTGTTAAAAAGTTGTGTGTGGATGGTCAAATAGTCCTACAGTAGACTAAGGAAAATATATCTCCTTTAATGTCAGGATCTAGAAATGAAACTTTGCTAAGTAATTATGAGATTGTCCAGAAATATCTCCACAAAATCTTAAATTTTCTACCCAACCCAATTCTAATTCCTTAAAAGAACACTTTAATTCTTCTCAGAGGAAAGTTAACGAGTTACTTTGCACAATATTTTACTAATAATCAATAGTATTCTCAAATATTTTGACATCTGCAAACTTGGATTTTACATAAAAGATAACGAAGAAAGAAGAAAGAAATGAAGGAAAGAGAAAGAGAAAAAGAAAAAGAAAGAAAAGAAAAGAAAGAAAGAAAGAAACAAAGAAACAAAGAAAAGAAAAGAAACAAACAAACAAACAAAGGGAACTTGCCAGACAAGTGCAAAAAGGAAGCTAAGAACATCTACGTTTAGGACACAAAGCTGTCATTCTCTTCCCAAACACATTTTCACCTGTGTGAACACACTTGTGCATTCATCAAAGTTATTTCTTGAAGCATTTTTGATTGCATTCATTCCACTTTGGACCACCTGTCAAAACAACTGCCTAATTAGGTTAAGCTGTCTGGCTTTGTGAAAAGGTTTACTGTACTCAGTTGTCCCTGCCATAAAATTAATAGTTTGACCAACTTCTAAGGAGATGGATTTTACACTCGTGAAAGTCAAATTAAATCCACCTTTACCAAACAGGGAGGAAAATTGGTGTGTCTGAAACTTTCACCACAGCACTTCATTCGTTATAATCTTCTGAGTGCTAATGTACAAATTAGGCAGAAGTACAGCTGCTGGAAGGCCCCAAGTTCCAGCACACTGCTCCTGTGACCTTGAGAGCAGTCGAGGTCACTACCAGATGATAAACAGAAAGAATGACCCAAAGTTCCCACCAAATACACAATAAGACACCTATCATTCATTAAATTAATATCCCACCCTCAATGTCTGCAGAGATGGAACACTGTCCATCATTTGTAAACCGCAATACTTAAAATATTTTCCTGGAATGAAGCACACTTCATTACTAGAGCTCTACACAATAGAACCTGTTTAAAAGTGCTTATAATCCCCTTCCTGCCTCCCTAACATGGCTTTTTGGCCAACATTCTCTTCATTGACATAGCAAAAGAACTCATATTCAAGTCTGTTAAATCCTAGAGACAGACTGACTTGCAATTTAGGTAGGGGATTTTGTTTCCTCTAACATACTGCAGAGATCTATTGTCCTAGTGATAAAGGTGATTCATGAAGCCCATTATCATTTAAGATGTGGAAAGCCTTTAAGGTCTCTAACACTGGACTGAAAGTGGACAATGGAGTTAACTAAGAAGAAGTGCTCTTATTTTTTTCATAGTCAATGTGATTCATCAGAAACGGAAAAACACTGTCTCACCTGAAAACACAGTAGAGCACAGATTTGTTTAAGATGAAGATTTATTTGTTGGTTAATATTTCTAAGACTTTCGTTTCTATGCATTAAGTGACTATAGCATATTACTATTGGCCGACTGAATCTTTGTGATGGTAATTATTATCAATAATGGTTGTCTGATGTACTTGAAATAAAGGAGTTGGCTTTTGCTTCTCCTTTTAGTATTGTTAGATGCAAAGTCATAAACCCGCCCCTTACCTCTGAGAACAGTTGGGTTGCCTCTCTGTGGGTGAGCATAAGGAAGGTCAGGGGTTCAGGTAAGAGAATTCATGGTGATCATTCACAGTGTTAAAGTGAATCAAAGCCTTTTACAAATAATGCTTCTTAAAAATAAGTAAAATCAGTTTCTGATATATTTAAAATGCTTTATTTATTGAATTTATATAATATATAGACATATATATGGCATATATGTGTATATGTGATTCTCTCTCTTTCTCTCTCTTTCTCTCTTTCTCTCTCTCTTTCTCTCTCTCTCTCTCTCTCTCTCTCTCTCTCTCTCTCTCTCTCTGTGTGTGTGTGTGTGTGTGTGTGTGTGTGTGTGTGCATATGCACTCAATTATTTTCTTTAGGAACAATATTGTCAACTGCCACATCCAGAATTTTTATTTTTCTTTTTCTTTAATGTATGTACTGGGAACTAAACTCACATACTCAGTTTTGTGAGACAGATGCTTAAAACCCTGAGCAATCTCTCCAGCCTATAAACAATGTTTTAAATGTTATATTTATTATCCTAATTAAAGTTCACACACATACTTAACAAGTAATTTTTAAGACAATATAAATCTGACGTGGTAGAGTGCCTCTGTAATCTCAGCCATCAGGAGCTGAGGAAGGACAATCATGAGTTTGAGGTCTCTCTGCTTCAAAACAAGGGTCTAAAGAAAAAAATGATTTATCTTGAAGAAGAATGAATAAGCAATGTTTAATGAAGGACTTTATAAAATCTAAACTGGAAGACACATGGTCATCAGCAATATATGGCGTAGAGAAATCATGATGCATATTTCTGGAAACACAATAAAACAAAATTTAACTATGGGAAGCATCCAAATTGAATTAATTTCAAGATGATTTCTCCTAGTATAGGTTTCTCATTTTAACACAAAAAAATAAAAAAGTAGAAATACAAGATAAGAATATCATAATTAATAAGTTTTGGAAACAATAAGAGACCATCCAAAGCAGTTGTGCACATGTTTTATAGAAAAATGAAAGTATAATAATAAGTGGACATGAGAATAAAACCCAGCAGGAAGATACGTAAGTAACATGTCACTCATCTGTAGGGAGAGAGGATAATTACATCAATTATACAGTGGTACAACACCAAGCATTGTTGAAATGAGTAAGAAATGTAAGTATATTGGAAAATAATTTCTAATTTATTCTTATTTATCAATCATGTAGCAATTTCTGTGAATGGCACATTCTTGTGTTTTTTTTTAAATGCATTACCTCATCCACACCTCAGATGAATTGCACAATGACACTACAAATACTATGTTGCAATGGATAAACAGTACATGTGTTGAAGTTATCCAGGAACACACAGCTGTCCAATAGTGAAGCTTCAGACATTCTGCCTCACATACAAAAGTGAAATTCATGCTATCATATAATGCAGTACAGCCTGAAAGAATCACAAAATCTCTCTTTAAAAAAAGTGTGCTTCTGTTGAGAAATATAACCTGCTTTGTTTATATTCAAGAGATTTTGAAAAGCTAGGGAAATAGCTTAGTTGTGAAAGTCAAATGCTTACAAAACCTGCAGGCTCTGGTTTGATTCCCCAGTACCCATATAAAGCCAAATGCACAATATAGCTAATACATCTGAAGTTGGTTTGCAGTGGCAAGAGGCCATGGTGCTCCCATTCTCTCTCTCTCTCTCTCTCTCTCTCTCTCTCTCTCTCTCTCTCTCTCTCTCTCCCTCTCTCTCTCTCTCCCATTCTCTCTCTTTTTTCTCTTTCTCTTTCTCTCTCGTTCTCAAATAAATAAATGAATAAAAATATTTTAAAGAGGATTATTGAGACCATATTGATCCACATGAGGAAAGAGATACATTGAGAGGACGAAGTGAATAGAAGGCTTCTTAAAAGAAATTGCAATCTGAACCTTTGGAAATATCTTAAAACAGACTTTAAATATAGGAAATAGCAACTAGAATTGAATTCCACATACTCTTTCACAATTTAGGTCAAAGAAAAACTCAAAAATAGAAGGTCAAGAGCATGGATTATTTTTGGATAATCTTTAAAGATAGAATTTAATGAGATACCTGCATTTCCTATGTTTAAATGAATTCTGATAACATTTTCATCTCTGGTTATAAAATGAATCTCAAATTACATTGCTAAAGGGTTTCATGGAAAATTTACAAATTAATAGTGACCCATACTCAAATCCTAAGAGGGACCAGAAGTACGAGATGGGAGATTCAAACTGAGGGTAATTCTTAGTGTAGATTCAAGGAGGTTAATCAAAATCCTCTGGCCTAGCTAGCTTAAATGTGCAGCAAACTCCTGTGAACTTTGTTCTGCAGAAAGCACGAGAATGTAGTTCTTCTAACTGTGATTTTCTACACATGAATCAACCTCATCTAACCCTCCTTTGGCCCCTACACTTCCCAACCTCTGGAAACCACTCTTCTCTTCTCCCTGTTGATGAACTTTCACACATTAATGAGAGCATGCTATGTTTCTGTGTGTCTGGCTTATATTTCACTCAATATGTCCTACCAATTCCTCCATCCATGTTACCAAAAATGAAAATAGTTTATTTTTTCATGGCCAAATAATATTCTCTCTCTCTCTCTCTCTCTCTCTCTCTCTCTCTCTCTCTCTCTCTCTCTCTCTCTCTCTCTCTCCTCTCTCTCTCTGTCTATCATCTATCTATCTCTCTATATATATTTATATCTATATGTCTATCTATATGCACACATATATATGTAATATATGTGCTATATTTTCTTAATTTGTGGCTATTCTGAAGATTATTTCTATAAGCATGGTATTGTAGAAATTTCCTTTAATATGGTTTTCCACTCTTTTGGATGAATACTAGAGATTGCTTTATCATGCGGTCATCTATCTTTAATATTTTTTGAAGAACCTCCAAAATGGTTGTGCTAAATAACATTATTTGACTTTCCTTTAAGCATATTGAAAATACACTTAATTTATGTTTATAAATACAATTGTAGTCTACACATTTATGTATAACCATGCAAGTTGACTACATGAAACACGTTTGACATTTCTCAAGGTATACAAAAACATTTTTTTTCAGAATAACTACTCTTGCCAAGCTGTTCCTAATGGCTCACACCTATAATCACAATACACAGGAAGCTGAGGTACGAGGATCACAGTGAGTTTGAGGCCAGCCTGAGCTAAAACAACACCCTGCCTCCTAAAACAAACTTAAAAACAAACAAACCAAAACAGATTTTTATTGCTAAAAAATTTTATTGTTTATAATAATTTATAACCATTAGTAGTGGTCCCAGCCAGATGTCTGGAGTAGTAAATATAGCCCCAGGGAATGCTCTGTGAGCACACTAGAGGATGTTTTGAATACACAGGTCCCCAAGACAAGTTTCACATCTTGAAAGTGTTCATTATATGAAATAATAATTTCCATTCTGTTTTACAATGTTCAGTAGACTTGGGATATATTTTAAATGACAAAAATAACTTTCCAAAACTATAAATGAGTTACTAACTTTGCTGAATCAACTCCCACAATTATTTTTCCATGGAAATATAGAGATAATGGGAAATATGGAAACATTTCTGTGAATTGCACTGTAAAAGTATGAATTTTCACGAAAACTTTCTATGCTGTCAAACCAAGACATAACATCTAATCTGACCATATATCTCAACAAACTACTCTGTTTAAGGAGGTCGCAATATGAAGCTTATTTTTGGTTGCCAAAAGAACATAGGTATTTAAGCAATAATTAATTTTTGAGGCGCTCAAAAATTATGGCTCAGTGGATGAAGTGCTTGTCAGGCACACATGAGTTCCTGAGTTTTACACAGAGAAACCAAGTAAAGCCACTCACCTTCCTGAAAGCATCTTTAGTTCCAGTGGGCCCACTACTAGATGGAAGGAAGTGACAGAATGCTCCAGAGGTACTTGTTTCAGAGAGCTTGAATAATGTCATGGTCATCCTGTCTCAAAAAAGATGGAAAACAAGGACTGACACTAAACTTGTCCTCTTCTCCATATGTGCCACATACGCACACCCATGCTCATTATCACTCAGACACACACCAAAAATATTTGTTTAAAATCAAAGCAAAATACATAAGAGTGCTGGGTAATAGGTTAAAAGTGAAGGGCTGAGTCAGAGTTGGGATGGGTCTTATAAAATACCTGTAATTTACATTGGCTATTTATAAAAACGTAATGAAAAATTCTCTATTACTTACATTTTTAACCCAAGGAATGCGATACTCGCATATATTGGAGTTAGATCATTTCATTGAAAACATTTCATGTTTGGAATAGAAGTTTATTAAAATATAATAGATAGGTAAGAACATAATATATACATATATACAGGATAGATGATGGGTGGATGGACTGTAGATCTATGTGTACATACAGATGTACATAATGGACACCAATCTGATAACCATTCCATATACACTTGACCAACAGCAGTTGTGTACACACTATATGACCAAGCAAGCTAAAGCCAAGAGGGAATGACCCTGATATCTGCTAGACCTCAGTGTGGTAATGTGCATTACCACATGCCAAAAGATGTTCTAAGACTTTCTGGAATCTGGAATCATTTTATTATAAACTAATTTGCAAATAACAGTAACACCAGAAACATGTTCTGGAAGTGAACACAACTCTGCCTGTATTTTATTTTAAACAATTGAGAGTACAGTGGACCTATTGTTTTCTTAGAAGATTATAATTAATAGTTTGTTATATTTTCACATGGTTAAGGCTTATATTTTGGAGGAAATAATTGATAGACTCAAGAATTTAAAAAATTGATTATATACATTAGAAAAATGTCTTTTAATTATTAAAACTTTACACAGATTTACTAAACATTTTTGAATGTAAAAAATCACCACAGTGCACCCAAAGGATTCTAGCATGCTGAATATTTGTTTGCAAAGTAAAACATAGTCTTTAAAGATAACAAATGAATCCATGGTGATGGCTTTAACATAGATTAAATGAAATAATAGCTTTCTCTAAGAGTCAGCTTTGACTTTTCAGTACCTAAGTATGTAGATAATGTTTTTAAAGATGTCACGTGGAGTTTTGAGGTACTCCACAATCAAGAAATGCATAATAAAATTTAATGATCTAGGATATATTTTGATAGGTATGGTTAAAGCAGAGAAAGAAAGCACCAACAATCCAGAAAATAATGATACTAGAATTTTATTTTCAACATATCCCCTCACATAAACTCCATATACTTTTATTATGCTTTTAACCTAAAATCTAACATTGTTTCAAATCTTCTGACTTTACTTTTCTGCTTACAAAATATAGGTCTTAACTCTGAAAGTCATTTTTTCTCAACAATAATTGCTACGTTTTGGTTCTTAAACGGAATTCAGCAGTTATAGATAATTTTCATTATAATGAGCATCTATGATCAGTCAATCCTCTACAATTTATTAAGCGCTTCCTGTGGATTTAAAACTCTGCTGGAATTATGACAGCACAGAAGTTCCAGGTGAAGTCTTGCTCCATGCAGTTTTCCATTTTTGCTGATTTCTAATTTTCATAGATAATTAAGAAATGCTGACAGGAAATACATTCAGATGTTCCTACATGATGCTCTCAACTCAGATCTTTCCAAGTATAACATGTGAGCATATGGTGCTCTGTTATTAGACACTGCTTATATTTATTCCTAAAAATAACTCACAAGGATAGGCATTACTAGAATCCACATTATCTCCAAGTCTTTTCCTCTGTAAGAGTGCAGGGTATTGATCCTTGACTAGGTGTGATCGTGTGCCTACTTCGGTGAATTAAATGTGAACAGAAAAAAAAATACCAGTAGAAATGTTTTATAGCTGGTATATAGCCTGTGATGTATTTCTTTGGGGCTCATTAAAAACAGACACGAGGTACCACTGAAATCATGCCACCTAAAATGCCATAGAATTATACAGAAGTTAAACTCATAGTCACTGAAACTCTGTGAATCCATTGAGTGAGCTAGAAATAATTTATCTTGGAGAAATCATTCAGTTTATTTGACACCTCATATTTTGGGCCTTTCCTGACTTGCAACTTGAATAAGTAATACCAAATTCAATCTAGATTTCAGTACACACAGTTTTGACAGAAATATTCAAAATAATGACATCTAATTCATCACAGAAAGATGAGTAGAGACAATTCTTCTAATGTTTTCATTTTTATACTTTTTATTGATAATTTCCATAATTATAAACCATAAAACATTATGATTCCCTTCCCACCCTCCCTCATATCTCTTCCCGCTCTCAATTAGTCTCTGTTTTGTTTCAGTGCCATCTTTCCATCCCATGATGTGTAGATATTATCAGGCACTGTGAAGTCATGAATATGAAGGCAATTTTGTATCTGGAAGTTTGCATTGTAAGCAGTCCTACCCTTCCTCTGGCTCTTACAATCTTTTCACCACCTCTTCCTCAATAGACCCTGAGCCTTGGGAGGTGTGGTAGAGATGTCCCAATGCTGAACACTCCACTGTCATTTCCTCTCAGCATTATGCTGTCTTTTGCGTTATCCCAGTGGTCACCGTCATCTGAAAAAGAGAAGCTTCACTAGATAAGAGTGACAGTAGCATTAACATGTGGGTATGCTCAGTTTTTTAAAGTGTTTATAAGGCAGTTTGGTGGGTATAATATATACATTTAACCAGACAACAGCAGGCATTACTCCCTTAGGGCTCATGACTTCCCCCACCATAGGCTTTTGACTAGGTTTCAGTACGAGGCATGTATGCCCTCCCGTGGAGCAGGCCACCAGTATAATCAGAGATCAGTTGGTTTCCCCCACAATAGACTATTGCTCCAGTTGGCCCATTTGGCCTGAATGGCCTGTCTTAATACTTGCAAGGTCCACTGCTGTTAACCACCATTGATGACTTCTCTCTCCCATAAGGCTGCACAGAGCTATAGCTTTTTCCAGCTTTCTGTCAACTGGTGAACAGGAAGGAGGTTTCCAGCTCAGCTCAAGCTTGGTTTCTCAGTGACCTGCAGCCCAAGCTTATGTGTTCTTCAGCAATAGAGTTTTACCATCTCATTCCGGTGACCAACTAAGAGCCTTGGAAATGGCCTATATTGTTTTGAGGGCTCCAGGAGCCTCCCTGGCCAACAACTCACTGGAAAGTATCCCATCCCTGGCACTGAAGTTTTTCCAATTCTTCTGATGTTATTTCTAATTCCCATATCCCAGGCCTAGGGACTCAAGTTCAGTGTGAAGTGCATGTGTGAGATCCCACACTTGACCTTCACATCACAAAGTAACCGTGTGGATTCCTGTGAAGTAAGAGAAGTATGTAAAGTGATAACGACTGAAATATGGAAAGGTAAATGTTCCATTCCTTAAGTTCGTCTAAGAGACCTAAGAGCACTGCCTTGCAGCTGTCTCTTTCAACTTTCAGAGGAAAAATGAGGTGAGTTTTACCATGCAGTCCAAGTTTGGTGTGACATAAAATGGGTTTTGAAATAGAAAAGCATGTGAAATGTTTCCTGTCGCTCTGCCAATTCTGGGTTAACATGGTGTTGAGTGTTACATGCAGTCAGCAAGAAAACCAGATGCAGCTCCTGATTCTGACAGAAAGAGAATATGACATCAGCACTGGAAACAGCATGTCACAAATTTCCATCACCTCCTTCTCCTTGGTTCTAACTCCTTCATAATCCTTCCCCTGCATATGGCTTTTGTGTGCATGCATTAGATGAATGTATTAGAAGCCTGGGGAGATTGCTCAGTCAGTAAATCACTGGCCCTACCAGCATGAGGACCAGTGTTCAGACACATCTGTAAGTTCCAACACTGGGGAACTTGATGGGGCTTGCTGGTTTGCTGGTCTACCTGAAATGGTGAGCTGCCAACTCAGGAATAGACTTTGTATAAAAAACATTAATGTGGAAAGTAATTGAGGAAGACACATAATATTATCCCATGGCCTCACATCCACACACTCATATGAGTCCACACACATACAAACATGCACACATGTACACACACACCATGTACACCTAAGCAAACAAGTACATTAGTTTTCTGAGACCAATATATTATGACCTATTATTTTGATAATTTTCTATGTATAAATGTGGCCTTCATCGACAAACTTCTATCTTTCTTCTTAGAAATGGTTGTATTTTCTAATTATCTATTTCTGATTAGCTGATAAATTACCCAAATTTAGCTTATTCATGAATTTTCTTAAACATTTTTTATATTTCCTTAATATTTATATTTGTTTGCTGTAAATATTAGATTCATTGCTTTGTAAAGAAGCATTGTTTTAAGCTGGTCTCAATTTAATAATTTGATGTGCTAGTCATATCTCATATATGAATATGAAGCATATATTCTCACTTATATACAGAGATATGTATATAGACATTGACTGTGTTTGTTCAGATGACACCTATGTTTCTGAATTACAAAGGTGGTAACACACATTGAGAACAGTGGGATGTCCATCACTGGCATTACAGATGCTATTCATGCTGTGTCTGCAGACTCCCAAGATACGTTACTATAACCTTACTGCTTGCATTAATTTCACTTGATCCAAAGTAAAGTTATTTTATAATTTTAAGATTTTTATGCCAGTAATAATAGGTATAGCCTATCAGAAACATGATATGAGGTATTTACTAACAAAACACATGCAACTGTGAACCTTAAAATACCTAATGCCTTCTACAGACACGTTCCTGAATGAATGTATGAGCAATATGTGATATATACAGTTAATAAAATACTATGATATTCGTGCTTGAAAAGGGATTCTGATATGTGCCAAAATGTATATCAACTTGAAGATACTAACCCAAGTGAAATAAACCATGAAAAGTATAAACATTGCATGATTTACTTTTAATGATATGCTTAGACTTGTCACAGAAAATCAGTGTTCACCAGGGTGAGGGGTTATTGCTTAGTGGATACAAAGATTTTGTTTGAACTTAATAAAAAAGCTTTCAGAACATCATTATGGTCATGGCTTTCCAGTGAAGTTCATATGCTCGATGCCTCAAAACTGCACAGTTGCAATGGCTAAGTGCTAGACTCTATGTTGAATAGATTCTACTACAATAAAAATTTAAATTATATTTATGTATGGGATGTCAGTGGTTATCTACTGATATGTAATAAAGTAACAAGCAAGGGGCATTGCTATTCATAGCATCCCATAACTCTTGTAATTGCAACTTATATTAGCTTATATTAGCCATTATATTATGATTAACTTCAATTTAAGACATATATCATCTCCTAACTTCCCCTGCACCAATATCAAACTTATATCTATGTTTGAATTAGAGAGTAATGTAAGGATTTGGACATTTTCAAATCGTAAGTTTCTGAAATCACTTTCTGTAATTAAATTAATTGATATCATATTACTGGAGCCCTGGCATTAGGATTCTATTGCTATCCATCCAAGTCCCTTGAAGAAATAATGTCCTTGCTCTGAAATTTTTCTTGTTGAATTCAGATGTAATGGAATCTCTTGCAAACGTCTATAATCTTGAGCATTTCCATGTAAGGAAGAGTATACCTATGGCATGTATGGAAAACACAGTCATCCTATAGAAAAAAAAATTGATGTTCATTCATAACCTTGCTTTTCTCTCACTAATCAGCTGCCATTACTCATCTTCATTGAGGTCTGTTTGCTTTATCTAAACCTCTATGGAACAGACAGCTATGGTTCATTCTGAGAATTTATTTTCCTCCTGGGACTGAGGTATTGGGTCTCCCTTTCAAAATATGAATCCATCTGCAGCCTGCATTCATTTTCTGTCCATTTGGTTGTTCTATAAAATCTTCAGGCCATAATCCAAGGAGAATATGTCGCTCATAGCTTGTCAACTAGCAAATTCCACCCCCTTGCCATTACACTTGCTTCAGTGGACCAAATGTAGTCAATAAATTCCTTTCATTACCTCATATTGATTCAGTAAAATGAAATCAAGATAGTTTGTTAATGTAATTGAAGCTAGGAGCTATCTTTCCCATAGACTTGCTAAACTTAAGCTAGAATTGCTAATGCCGTATTAAAACTATTCCCATCTGAAGTGTTCCTGAAGAGGCAAGTTACTTGAAGGCATATATACCTTATGATTTTGCTAAATAAGCTTGAGATGAGGTTTTATCCCCTGCCACAAAAAAAAAAAATCAATTATACATTAGAACTGTGTTCATCAAAAATATTTCTCATCATGACCAGAGGAGCCAGAATTGTTGTGGGATCTTTAAAACCTGCAAATATTTGTAACCCAACTATGGACTTACTGAAAGTGAGGACTGAGAATGTCCACGTGTTATTATTCCTGTGTCTAATAACAACTGCCTTGGAATTTGTTTGCAACTCTCCATGTTCTTGAGCCAACAACCCTCAAAGTCAACTTTTAGTTATCATTGAAATTAATAACATGATTCCCTCTGCCTCTGTCTTTCTACCATTTTGAAAATAAACCTCGACCTTGCCAATGCCTATGGTAACTACAATACTGATATATTTAATGAGAGTTCAGTTCTTAGTCTGCCTTGGCCTAGAAATTTCCCTTAGGAATCTTTCTTAAAGGAAACAGTCATTTAGCAATATTGAAACTGTAAAAGCAGATATTTACAAGGGCCCTTTGCTGTGATAGGTGTCTGCCATGAACTTCACAATACATCCATCCTGTTGCTGTTTGGGATTCCAAGGAATTTTTTTTTTGTCCCAAAGCAGGGAGATTCTAATATTGCTGAAAGAATCTGAGCGTTGTAGCAGAGAGAGAGGCAGAAAATAAAAACAGGACAAAGGGAATTCAGCTTGATCATGGATTATTTCAATTGGCAGCAAAAGAGAACCGTATTACTGTTTGGGGAGCTGGATTGAAAGAGGAGAAGCAATTAAAAGAGAACCAGCAAGGCAACCCAGACAGTCTGGATTCAAACTAGCTGTGGCCTGTAATTCTGCAGGCACATCATCACTGCCCAGTGCCTTTTCCTAAACTGTGTTTTTGAGACATGGGTGTTTCTTCCTGACTGTGCCCTGGTGGTCTCTTTGCTGGAGGTAGGTTTGCTTCTACCCACTCTGCATTTTGACTTGCACTTCCCTGGTTGGTTCATTCACCCTAATTATAATCACCTGATAACAAGTGGAAGTGACATTTCCAAACCACTAGTCCAAACAGTCTTAATAGCCAGGAAAGTCTGCCATTTGTCTCATTTAAAGAAAAAGGTGCATTTTACACAGAACCAACCAAAGCCGCCAGCCACAGAACTTCCTTTTCACCCAATCTCTTTATTTCTCTTTGGTATTCAACACGACTTTTAAGAATCAGGCTATTATAATAAGGGTTAAATGAGCCTCTGGTTTTACAAATGTTAAGTCAGATTTAGAAGGTGTTAGCCTTTACAGAACTGTTAAATTGCTAAGCTTAAGAGTCTTAATGCATTACTAGCTCAAAAATGCATTCCTTTTTGGAAGTATTAAATGGCTGCAAAGGATGCATTGTTACTGTAAAATGA
>PVHP010021539.1:0-29282 GCA_004024765.1 Zapus hudsonius | reverse complement strand
AGCAGAAGGGAGAGAAGCTGGAGACACTGGAACAATGATCATTTAGCACATGGTTCTTTTCTGTCTTCCTTTCATCTTTATTTCTTCATTTCTGCCTTCTGTTTTCCTTTCTATTTTTCTGGCATGAAAGGGCTTCCAGGGGTATGTGAATCATGGGAAGGTCACCCTGTGTAAAGATCTCTTACCTTTCTCCTCCATTGTTCCAGCTCTTTGATCATACTTACCTATAGTCATCTTGGCATCTCCTACTTTTTCTTGTAGTAAAAGTTTTGGTGCATTTGTTTAAGAAAGTGCCTTTCTCAGTTCCTAGTTAAGGCACACAGTCAAAGGTCAAATGCCTTTCTCTTCAGTAGGCTGCTACCAACGGAGAACACTCAGATAACAGAAATAAGTACACACTAGGAGACGTAGGAGAACAAAGCCAGCAAACCTCTAGGTCCTGACACCAACCCTGGATAGTATGTTCACTATGTGCAGAAGAAATGTCACTGGATTTGGTTAGACAGCCCGGTAAACAGAAAGAACACAGAGATGGACATCAGAAGACCTGAGTCCTTTGTGACCTGGGCAAGTTATTTCACTTCTCTAAACCTTTTTTTCCCCACCTATCAAGGTTGTGTGTGTGTGTGTGTGTGTGTGCGCGCGAGCGCGCTAATTTTGGAATCCCTGTATTTTATAAATTTAATGAGTTACCAGGACCATATACTGGTTGTTTCTTTACAAACATATGAAGAAAGCAGTGGACTCATTGGATGAAAGACGAGGTCTAAAGCTTATTACCATAACATTATTGTCTATATCAGGGAATCTTAAACTTTTTATACTCATGACCCCTTTTATACTCAAGAAATTTTTATGACTCCCACATACATAGATACTTAAAAGAGGAATAAAAATGAAACATTTTTCTTATAATAAGTCATAAAGACACTTATTTATTTTAAAATAATTTTTTGGTAATGCATACAATTTTGCCATTCATTGTGAGGTTCTTTTACTTATTATTTATTTTTGCAGGTCTTGGGATTGAATCTAGGGCCCAATGTGTGCAAGGCAAGCACTGTATCACTAACTCGTCTACCCAGTCTTAATTTTGCCTTTAATTAAAGATTAAATAAAATTCACCTGCTAATGAGATGAATGTACTTATTTATTTTTACATTAAAGCATTAAATCTTGGCCAGATATTTGATTCTGTAGGATGTAGAATAGCTAAAGTGTTTTCCCGAGTTGATTGATATTTTACGAATGTCAGTGCTAAGAATGCCACTTGGTATCAATATGAAGCAAAAATGATAAAAGCAGGTTTAGGGCTACTTCAGAAAACTGGTAGAAGAGGGCTTCTAGCAGTAATGACCCCATTCCTCTGGGACCAATTTTTGGTTGTAGTTATCTTCTTGTTGCTGGAGTAAAGCAGTCAGCCAAAAGCAGTTGAAAGGAGGAAAGGATTTATTTTGGCTTTCAGTCTTGAGGGGAAGGAAGCTCCATGATGGTAGGGAAAGCATGGCCCGAGCAGAGGCTGGTCATCACCTCCTTGCCAACATCAAGTAGAAAACAGCAGCAAGAGAGTGAGCCTGTCTCTGGCAAGGGGTGGCCTTGGGATCAAGCATTCCAAACACATGAGTTTATGGTGGGCACCTGTCTCAAACCACCACACACGCTGAGACAAGATAGTAGAAAAGTGTTAGTGTTTTGGTTCTCCGTCATGAAATCATGATGTTTGCATGAGAGCAGAATGACTTGTAGGTAAAGCAAAAATGCAGCATTTAAGTGCATACTGTAATCTAGAATCTGAACTGAGGTGTTCACACTGTGCGGTGAACTGCAAAGTGGCCATGTTGTGTGTGTGTTCACATCCAAGTCTTCCCTGAAGTCACGTGATACAGCATGGGCGAGCCCTGTGAGAAACACCTTGGATTCATTATGTTTGATTTTGCATTAAATTTTGGATGGGTTCAGAAACATTTAACGATTTCCAAATTTTCATAGCCACCACACTCAATTACCTAAGCTCATATGTGGTTGTGACTCACAATTTAACAAGCTGTGTTCTCTCTAACATATATATATCTCGTGTTTATTCTCTATTTACCGTATGCATTTACTTGGCATATATAGTGAATACTCAACCCCACTGGATGAGGCATATGTACCAATATCCTCATTGGAAAGAAGACATAGAAGTTCAAAGAGATGATGCGATTGAAACCCAGATGTGTTTTTTTTTCCTTAATCCCAAATTATTCTCACTGTTCCATTTTACTTGCCTCACAAATTTGCACCTGTTCTCTAAGGTGGAGGGAAGAATCTCTGTATTTGCATGACTTGAGAAAGATATGGACTAAAATTTCTTTCTCCTCTCCTCTTTCTTAGACCACCTCGAGATTTAGACTCCAAGGCTTGTATTTCTATTGGAAATCAGGTGAGAAAAGTCATTCTTCCTGGTTAATTAATTCCTTCACCACTTCATAATATGCTTCCTAAGTGAATGCTGAAATATATATATATATATATATATATATATATATATATATATATATATATATATATATATATATATATATATTTCTTATCATGGGCTGACCAGGAGATGGGCCAAAAAAAGTTTGAATTTAAAGAGAGTTGTTTTGTAGTACTTTGAGTATTTTGAATTGTGAGTTGAAATCGGGCTTCTGTGGGGCTAATGAAAGGAAAGGTGACTGCTGTCTTGAGAGGGATTTTACAAAGCCACATAGATGGACTTGTTATTAGTTGGTAATAGATTATGGGACGAACAGCAGTGTAGATGGCTTCATCTGCATCCTTTTTAAAAATATTTATTTGCAAGCAGGAGAGAAGAGAGAGAAAGAGAGCGAGAGCAAGAGCGAGAGCAAGAGCGAGAGCAAGAGCGAGAGCGAGAACGAGAGAGCGAGAGAGCGAGAGAGCGAGAGAGCGAGAGAGCGAGAGAGCGAGAGAGCGAGAGAGCGAGAGAGCGAGAGAGAGAGAGAGAGAGAGAGAGAGAGAGAGAGAGAGAGAGAGAATGGGTTCACCACAGCCTCTTGCCACTGCAAACAAACTCCAATTGCTTGTCTCCACTTTGTGCCTCTGGCTTTACATGGGGACTGGGGAATTGAATCCAGGCCATCAGGCTTTGCAGGCAAGTGCCTTTAACTGCTGAGCCATCTCTCAAATCCCATCTGCATCCTTTGACGGCTGAGTTGGATGCAGTTACTGGAGACAAACAGGTGACCTACCAGGACTGGAGCCGAAGCCTATCCTGGCGCTTCTTGCTTTCAGTGGTACCTAGATAGAAAAGCTGTGTCCCTGCCATCTCCCTGAGGCCATTGGGGGAAACCAGACAGAGGAGAAGGGAATAAATACCATGATCACTTTCTCTCTCATAGAACTTCGAGGTGAAGGCCGATGACCTGGAGCCCATCGTGGAACTGGGCCGAGGTGCCTACGGGGTGGTGGAGAAGATGCGGCATGTGCCCAGTGAGCAGATCATGGCTGTCAAGGTAGAGTTAATGTTCCCCGAACTGTTCTGTGTCTGCAGTGAATATGTTGGTCCGTCTGAACTATGAAATCATTTTCACAGAAGCTAGACGAGCTTCAGGAAGTTGAAAAATAGAAATTATTTGGAGGGAACGATATGCCCTCTCGATGTGTGGAAGGGATTCTCTCATTGTGAACATCTTAGTGGTTTCCTTTTCTTTGCTTGTGTGTGTGTGTCTGTGGGAAGTCATGTGTGTGTGTGTGTGTGTGTGTGTGTGTGTGTGTGTGTGTGTGTGTGTGTGTGTGTGTGTGATGTTATGTACATGTATGTGTCCCATGCTCCCACTTTGGTTGGGGTGTCAGGTACCTCCCTGTGCTGATTGCAGCAGAATACCCTGTGCCATAACTCCTCTGACTTCTTTTTCTTTACAACCAATAGCCAATGCTCAGGGTTGGTGTATGGAAGGCTGTTGTACACGGGGGAGTGTGCTGATGTCTGGAGGGAGGTCCTCAGACCTCCTCGGGGTATTAATCAGACTTTTCTCATCCATCCCCCACTCAGCGGATCCGGGCCACTGTAAACAGCCAGGAGCAGAAACGGCTGTTGATGGACTTGGACGTGTCCATGAGGACTGTGGACTGTCCATTTACTGTCACCTTTTATGGTGCACTGTTCCGCGAGGTAGGTGACCCATAGGGCCAGAGACTAAGACTTCTTTTAGCAGAGATGAGAAATGATGATTATAAACGTGGCCCTGCTCTTCCGCTGGGTGGCTCTAGGATCTTAACTGCTTATAAATTACTTTGGGATCATGAAGGAAAACTGTCCTTTGTCCCCCAACACAAAAGCTTAAGCAAGATAGTGTCCTTTGGGTGGGGGGGGTGGAGGGCTAGGGATATCATATAATATAATATCATATATCATATTATGTCTAAGATACATAAAAACCCAAGTTCATCCCCCAAACCTGGGTATGGTGTTATATACATCTTTCATCCCAGAACTTGGGAGGATCAGAAATTTAAGGTCATTTAAAGCCACATAGCAAGTTCAAGGCCAGCCTAGGATATATGACAGCCTGTCTCAATCAGAGAAATAAAGTCCTTCCCCAGAACTAGGATGTGTTTGTCTTTTTCCTGTTCTGTCCTCGTTAACAATCTCTGAATTCATTTCTCTCCAGGGCGATGTGTGGATCTGTATGGAGCTCATGGATACCTCACTAGATAAATTCTACAAACAAGTTATTGATAAAGGCCAAACGATTCCAGAGGATATCTTAGGGAAGATTGCAGTTTCTGTGAGTACATCATGGACCAAAGAATGGGAGAAGAAGCCCAGGCTTTGTGTGTCTTTGCGTCTTAACCACCATCCAACTCACATCTTTTCAGTGCCTGAGTATGTTGGTAGGAAGATAATAAATGTTTTTATTCCAGAGCCCTGTGTCGGAGTTGCCAATGAATAGGTTTGGTAAACATCTCCAAGCAATGCATCTGTTTACTGGAATTGCCAGTCCCTATATTATTTCTTTAAAAAATATATATATATATTTACATGTGTGTGTTGTGGGGTTGGGAGGGTATGAGCATGCCAGGACCTCTTACCATTGCCAACAAATGTCAGATACATGCAGCATTTGTGTGTGTGTGTGTGTGTGTGTGTGTGTGTGTGTGTGTGTGTGTATGTGTGTGTGTGGCTTTACATTGGGTGCTGAGGAATTGGACCCTGGCCAACAGGCTTTAGAATCAAGCTTCTTTAACCATTGAGTCACCACTATTGGAGGAAATAGGTTACTCAGTGACTTTAAGCCAGGCATAATAAACCTGGCTATATTTAGCATTAAGTCGGGGTACATAAATCTCCTCTGTGTTTCTCTTGCAGATTGTAAAAGCGTTAGAACATTTACACAGTAAACTCTCTGTTATTCACCGAGGTAAGTGTCCAGGGAGTTGAGTGCTCTTGGTTGTTCATTTTAATACATTTATTTCTTCTGCCTGGAGATTTCCTTCCTCTCTCCCCCTCCTCTGTATAGAAGGGGATAGATAGAACGGAGAACAAGGGAATTTCCTTTGGGATTGTCGAGTAAATATATGTAGCTATGTCAGTTTTCTGTCACTATAAAAAATACCTGAGATATTCAACTTATAGGGGTGAAAATACATTTTAGGTCACCATTTTATAGACTTTAGTCGGAGGTCATTTGGCCCTCTTGGCCGAGGGTGGGAGTGGAAGAACATTACGAAATAAAGTCATTCAGGAGCGAAAAGGAGTGGGTGAGACTAGGGTACCACAATTCCCCTCAAGGGGGTACCACCGATAACCTAAGCATTTCCACTAGGCCACACCTTGTAGAGGTTCTAGCATATTTTGATAGCACCAAGCTGGATATTAACCCTTTCACAGATGTGCTTTTGGTGAACGCTTAGGATTCAGACAGGAGCAGTAGCTAGTCTGTGTTAGCTGAAAGGCTGAGAAGAGGGTCCACCACGCTTGCTATGATGCCTGTATTGAATATTAAATACACGTCACCAAGCAGAGCTGGGAGAATGTATCACTGAGGATTTTAGAGAATATGAGGAAGATCCACCTGGTGTGCTAAGATCCACCAGCATGCTAAGTGGGATTGCAGAGATGCCATCACGTGATGTCTTAATGAGATCCCTGGGTGACTCTTGGGCACATCAAAATCTGAGAAGCTCTGGAATGTAGCAGAGGCTGCAAGAGGCAGGAGAAAATGGTCCATCTCTTGCTTACCTTCCTTCCTCCTCTCCTTCTTCTTGGCTCTTCATCCATCCATTCTTCCTCTCCACTGTTGATTTCTATCCCTCCTCCATCCGTTTATCTCTTAAAAAAGAATTTTTAAGGTATTTCCAATCTAGTCCTACAAAAGATGCCCTGGGAATTATCTGAGAAAATTCTTTGTAAATTTGACATGAGTATTCCCAGTAGAAAAAAAACCCACAAGATTAATATAAAAACATTAATAAAATGCCTTAGAGATGGGCAAGTACCCGATATGGAAGAAGTGTAAGTAAGATAGGGAGAGATTGTCGTCAGCGAAGGTGCCTCACAAAAGATAAACGGACCAAGTTTTTCAAGGAAAAATAGTGGAAAGCAAGTGCTGGTAGCTGACAGAACACCATGTTTTGAGTAATTCTTGAGATCTTCCTTCTCCTCCTTCTCTTCCTTTTCTTTCTCTTTCTTCTCCTCCCTATTCCTCCTCCTCTCCCCCTCTCTCCTCCTCTCTTCTTCTTCTTGTTATGTTAATTAGTAGTACTGAAAATTGGAAAATAAGAATTTGGACGATGAGAAAAACGTGAGGCTATAGATAGGAAAAAGAACATGGCTTGCTATAATCATGGAAGTGACTTTAAGTGCTCATTTAAATATTCTGAAATATTCAGTTTTTATCGGAGACTATACACATGGTATAAAAATAATAAAATGATATTTGGTATATGAGCTAGCTTAAGGAAAAATATAACTAAATGACTTATTTTTTTTTTGAGACATGGTCTCGTGTAGCCCAAACTCACCTCAAACTCACTACATAGCTGAGGATGGCCATGAACTTCTGACCTTTCTGCCCCTATTACCTAAGTTCATGCCACACACTTGGCTAAGATAAAAATGTTAAGATGAAGCTTTTAAAGAATCCTTATTCTATATATGTCCTTTGAGAAAAAAGTCACCAAGAGGGGGAGAAATTAGTTGTGATTTGTAATTCCATTATTCAGAGATAACACCAGCTTAGTTTTTGGGGCATGTGGATGGGTAGGTTACATTTCTCTGGCCTGGTTGAGTCATTTAAACTGTGCTCAGTAATTAATTCTCCTTCTTCTGTGATCTTCCTATGGTCTGGAGTGTCTGGATTTTTGATGTGTGACACTATTTTGGCCTGTGGTATTTCTTGTAAGCGATTTCTTTCAATCCAGAGAGATCACTGTGACCATGTCTGGTGTGTCATTGAGCTCCAGTCTTTCTCTCGCTCAGCATATAGGATCATTTGGAATGGACATTTGCTTCTGAAATAGTGACTTTAAGTTCTTGCTACATGCGTGAGGTCAGTGGAAGTGGCAGAATATGCAGAGGAAACAGGTCTTCACATTTGAGGAGTCACCCAGAGTCTTGCAAGGCACACACACACACACACACACACACGCTCTGAAGGCTCATCAAGTATTCTGTGCTGCCAGTCAGGGTTGAGGGTTGGGGGACATGGAGTTCAGCACTCTCTAGTCATCTGGAGGAAATGAATCAGCAAGCAGGCTCCACCAATGAGTTCTGTTTTTGCATGTAGATGTCAAGCCTTCCAACGTGCTCATTAATACTCTGGGCCAGGTGAAGATGTGCGATTTTGGAATCAGTGGCTACCTGGTGGATTCTGTGGCGAAAACGATCGACGCAGGTTGCAAGCCGTACATGGCTGTAAGTCCAGCACCTGGGGGTGCCAGCTGAGATGGGAACTTCCTCCAAAGAAGACCAGATTTTAGGGAATAATGGAGAAATAAGGAAAATTGAAAAAAAATTTGAAAAGCGGAAAACTGAAAAATGCAAATTGAAATATGCTTAAGATTCAGGAAATATCCATGGTGCTTGTCAAAACCTTTCCTGCCCCAAATCCTCAGGCACTTGGGGTTCCTAGAACAAAATCGATAGTTTACAAACAACAAACATTTATTTCTCTGAGTTTTTCAAGCTGGGAAACCCAACATCAAGGTACTGGGGAGGGCTTGCTCCTCTGGACAGTAATACCTTCTTGTCATGTCTTCACATGGCAGAAGGGACAAGGACTCTCTCTAGGGTGTCTTTTTAAAAAAATTTTATTTATTCATTTTCAAGCAGAGAGATACACAGAGATAGATAGATAGATAGATAGATAGATAGATAGATAGATAGATAGAGAGCATCAGGGCCACCACCTTGTGGGTCTGGCTTATGTGGGTACTGGGGAATTGAACTGGGGGCCTTAGGCACTGAAGGCCAGTGCTTTAACCGCTGAGCCATCTCTCCAGCCCTCTAGGGCTTCTTTGATAAGGGCACTAGCCCCATTATACTGACCTATTCTGAACCTCAAAAAGGCACCACCTCCCTTTGAGGTCGCTTGTGGGATTAGGTTCTAATATGTGGATTGAGCAGCTATACAAACATTCAGATCATAGCATATATATATTACCTTTAAAAATCATTTCCAGTGACATGTCATTTGAAAGCACCTATAAGTAATACAAAAAGTCTGTACATTTCCCCCCACTGAGTTGAAGTGAGTGTTACCTGTTTGCTAAGGATACAATACAAAGTAGAAGTTAAACTACCCAACCCAAGGGAGCTGTGTTCATTGTGAGAACACCTCACTGCTGGGAATTTGAATTTGTGGCCCTTAGCAGAGAGCTTGAGGATCTCCTGTTAGTTGAAGGACCAAATACAATATTATCCTTGGGAATGGACTTGTGTTTGGAACTGGAAGCTTCTGTCCATGGTTACCTCCAAGTCCCTCTGGTCTGGTCACACCAGAGAGTCACCTGAGAACTCTTATGGATTCTCTGGACCTAGTTCAAGGTTGATTTTAGCCTTGGAACACACATAGCCTGTTTCTACCTCAGGCAAAATTGAAATCTGTTGTGAAGGGATCTGGATTCATTACTGTCTCTAAGAAAGGACCGTCATAAAGAAGGCGAGCCCATGGGGACAGCATGTTGTATTGTAGTTACTCTTTGGCTCGGGAGGCACATTACCAGTGTAAAATAACTCATTTGGCAACTGATATTATCTCCACCCAAGAAGAGGTCTTGATTAAGCTCCAAATGTCATCTCAGTCATTTCTTCAGTTTCTAAGTTGTCTGTCTCCTTCCCAGCCTGAAAGAATAAACCCAGAGCTCAACCAGAAGGGCTACAGTGTGAAGTCTGACATCTGGAGTCTGGGCATCACCATGGTAATGTATGTTTATTGTCTTGGGTTATGAGGTTCGGTGCTTGAGACTGAAAGTGGGTTGTCTTTGGGACTCAGAAACAAACGGTTTCCGTGATGTACTTGACACTCTTTCCTTCCTGGCGTGGCGGGTGACACGACTGTTGGGTACTCCTTGCTTGCAGTGTGGCAGACTAGAAATCCAACATTGAGATTGGTCATGCTATTTAATTTCTGTCTTTATTTTGCCTCTCACTAGTGGCATGGCCTTGAGTAACTGATATAGTCCCTTGGACTATCTGTCTGATATAGAGGGTCTTAATACAATCCTTTTGATTTATGTTAAATTTTCTATAGTCAAGACAAGAGGTTTCAGTTGCACAGAGAATGCTAATGTGCGTGGACCCCAATAGAGCCATGTCCTATGAATGGATATTGTCATGGTAGAATTTTGGCTGTCGAGGTTACATCTATTCTAAGGCTATTATAGAAAAATTGGATGATCCTCCCAGGATAACCGCACAGTTAGTTGTAGACCAGTGCTTGATTCATAACTTTGGTCATCGTAAAATTTCAGTGTATCACCAGGGTTTGGAATTATCTACTGTGTTCCTGTCTCCTTCCCAGGAATAGCAGCTGATTAAATCCTGTGAGTTATTCCATGTCCCTGCCCAGACAGAACACATGGGATCCTGTGACGGCAGAGTGGCCTTTACTCCAGTCCAAAAAAAGATCAGTCATTTGGTCCTAACATTTTCCATTTTTGTCATAAATTTTCCATTTCACCAGAAGGCCTGCAGAGGGCAGCAGAGGAACACCTTTGCAGAGATCAGCCTAAAACCTTTGAAAAAACGTGGTTTATGAAATAACGTGCCTTGTTCTATCAAGGGATTGTCTTATAGATAGGTTTACATGCACGTCGCTAGGAAGATAACATTTAAAAGCACCTAGGATTGAAATTTTGTGGAAAATTGCTGGATGGTTATTAGTTTTTCCCCTTAATTCAATTTGAACTTCTCTTGTCCAGTTTTTTTCCCTCCTTGAGATGCTTGTTTTTGTTTTTTTTTTAAATAATTTATTTTATTTTATTTATTTATTTATTTATTTATTTATTTTTGTGTGTGTGTGTGTGTGCGCGCGCCAAGGCATCTTGTTGCTGCCAATGAACCTCAGGCACTTGAAACTATTTTTTATGCTCTGTTTATGTGGGTGGCTTGGGAATTGAACCTACCAGATCAGCAGGCTTTGCAAGCCAGTGCTTTTAATCACTTGACCATCTACCCAGCCCCATGAAGCCCTTTCTGAAACTGCTGCCCCCCTGTTTTCTCTCCTGTCTTCTAGATCGAGCTGGCCATCCTCCGGTTCCCCTACGACTCTTGGGGGACTCCCTTTCAGCAGCTCAAACAAGTGGTGGAAGAGCCATCCCCCCAGCTCCCAGCTGACAAGTTCTCTGCAGACTTCGCTGACTTTACCTCACAGTGGTAAGAGAGCCTGGCCTCCCACGCGCAGGGTCAAGAAGTTGGGTTCTCAAGGACTCCCCCATCACTATCCATCACACACACACATTCATTCCAGAAGCATCTCGTGGAGTATGTCCTTCATTCTGGACATGACCGCTATGTCTTAGTGATCAGGGAATGTAAATTTGGGGCTGAAAGCCATGCACTTTTCTCAGCTCTTGGGTGGGCTGGGCAGCAATTCAGGAGTTAGGCTGTGGCCTCTGGTTCTTGTCTTATAAATTCCGATGAATGAAATCCACAGATCCTAAGAGGATGAAGTTTAGAAAGGTGTTATTATAAGCAGGGTGTGGTGGTTCACACCTTTAATCCCAGCACTCAGGAGGGAGAGGTAGGAGGATCTTCATGAGTTTGAGGCCAGCCTGAGACTACAGAGTGAATTTCAGGTCAGCTTGGACTACAGTGAGAACCTACCTCAAAAACAAACAAATAAAGAAAGGTTTTGTTAGGCAGCTTAAGAGAAGGAAAGAAGGCAGAGCTCCTGCTTTAAGGCAGGAGGGTGTCCCTGGAAATGGGTTAACCCACCTCAAAGTCCTGATTGGGTTCTTTTTACTGAAGGGAGCTGAACTATGCAGTCCATCCCCTCCCCCTTTGAGGTATCAGACACTTGCCAGGTAGCTAGGAAAGGGAATAAACCCATTTTATTCCTAAGAAAGAGAATTAACTTTCTTGGAAGGGGGTGATTATCTCTTCTAGAAAAGGGGGAATGCCTTTAGGGAAGAAGAGATAAGGAAAGGCCAGACCCTTCTGACATTTTTGGCATTTGGCCTTTAATGGAGTCTGAGAGGATTCCTTTAGGCAGAAAAAGATAAGGGGGAAAAAAAACCAGCTTCTCCCTCTAAAGACATTTCTCTTCTTTAGCCACTTTTAGTTTACTTTTTGGGGCCCTTTTATTCCTAAATTGCCTCAATAGTCCCTGCCCTCCCTGAGCTCCAAGTCTAGAAGAATCCATTAATATTATAGTAGAGAATAACTCTGTAGCCAGACCAGGGATGGAGGGATGCATGGGGTATTTATGAGGTATTTGGAGGAAAGTTTTGGGCATATATATATATATATATATATATATATATATATATATATATATTTCATGAAGAGATAAATCCTGAACTATGCAGAGAAGAGCTATTTTTCCAGTTAAAGGGGAGTGGGACAGAAAAGATGTCCCCATCACAAGGAATATAAAGCAGAGTATAACAAAAGCAAGAAAGTCCTGTCAGAGCTGTGAGCCATTTGATATTGATCACGAGAAAGGTGACAGGTGAGTCCTAGTGGAGGTCTAGAGGTAGGGCATAGATACAAAGACTTATTTTGAGTGAGAAGAGGGAGTTAAAGAGCACTGTGTAGACATCTGGAACATTTGTTCCAGAATGTTCCAGAATGTTGCCATCTATGTAATCCTTGGTAGCCTTAGACTGACTTTCCCATGAGGACATGTAGACAGTCTTGGGAGTTTGGGAAGCCAAGCTAAAGAAAGTTGGAATAGAAAAATGGAAAGGACTGTATTAATGGGAGGAACTTTTCGTTTTCATGGAAAGTAAGAGGTATGGTATTCTCGCATAGTCATGGAATTTCTATGGACACCATGGCATGATACATCTTAACAAGGTGAGATAGTTCTCAGGTTCTGGGATTGTGATAGAGGAACGGAGAGACATGGTTTCTTGTGTCCAAGACTTCATGTCAATGGCAGAAGAGGCTGGTGGGAGCTGAAGCCATAAGGAGGGAGCTCTGGGTGAGGATAAAGGGGAGAAAGAAAGAGAGGGGAAAGGGAGAGGAGAAAAAGAGGAAGGGAGAGAGATAAAGGGAACACTCGCCAGTGCAAAAGAGCCAAAGAAGGAGAGATAAAGAGAGGTTTTAGGGTTATGGGAAGAGGAGGAAGCAAGCTGCCCTGAGGGAGGGACCTTTCTTTGGTGATGTGCTGGGAAAGGGGCTGGGATTGGTGGCATTCTCTCTTGTCAAGATGGCTTTGTCTAGGCAGTCAGGAGTCCACAGAGAACAGGGAGATGCCACGTGGCTGCCCCAGCAGATCTAAGATGACTGCCAGCCATGCTCCCCAGCAGGTACTTTCAGCATCTTCCTCAACTCAGCACACCTCAGCCCCTTCAGCCCACGAGCCAATCAGGTCTTGGTCCTCCTGGGTCAGCTCCTTGAGTCCACAAACCAATCAGGTCTCTCCTGACACACACACAGGAGTCTGATAACAAGGGTCACTCTCATTGGATGCCTGGTCTGTATAAAGGAGCCTAACCATGGGGTCTTGCCCTTTTTTGGCTTGTGATTTCTCCTGAACAGCACTGTGTAAGTCTGGCTGGGAAGAGAGAAGCACCTCCTTTGCCCTGGGTATTTATTTCCCGGCATGTCTTCTATCTGTGTCTTGCTTTGGGTGGTTTGTCACTTTGTTACATGTATGATTTTTCTTTAACCTTTGAGTGCTTCACTAGTTCATTTACTTATTTATTTGCAAGGAGAGAGAGAGAGAGAGAGAGAGAGAGAGAGAGAGAGAGAGAGAGAGAGAGAGAGAGAGAGAGAGAATGAGTTACCAGGGCCTCCAGTCCTTGGGATACACTTCAGACATATGCTCCATCCAGCTTGTGTATCTGGCTTTACATGGGTACTTAATATGGGAATTGAACCCCAGTTAGACTTTGCAGGAAAGTGTCTTAACCACTGCGCAATTTCTCCACCCACCTTTTTTTTTTTCTTCATTTTTCCTTATTTTGGTTTTTCGTGGTAGGGTCTTGCTCTAGCCCAGGCTGACCTGGAATTCACTATGTAGTCTCAGGCTGGCCTCAAACTCATGAACTCATTGGTGCTCCTCCTACCTCTGCCTCCCCAGTTTTGGAATTAAAGGTGTGTTCCACCATGCCAGGGTCAGCCCCTGTTTCTTAATCCTCTCTGGTCTGTTATGTGAAGGGGATCTTTTGGTTCTTCTACTTTGTCTTTCAAGTGTGGGTGTGTGTGCCTCCCCCAGACCCCTTTTACCCCCAGAGATTTCTCTGTGATGGAGATTCTCTTCATCTCTGCTCTCCCTTTCCAGCCAGGCAAGGAGGAGAATTATCTAACTTGAGTCTTTTCTAGCTTCCTCCCTGGTTCTTAATTCTCCCTACAATAAATCCCATAATGCATGATTTCTCACCAAATAAACTTAATAATTCATAATTTATTCTTATATATTAACTTGCTTAATCCCATGTTAAAATGGACAAGAACATAAAGATTGGGACTGACAGGCTTGGTGGAGACCCCCTCCTTGAACTCTCCAAATCCTGCATCAGTTCCAGAACCCCAGACCTAGTCTTGAGCATGGCTAGGTGAGGGGGAGAGAGAACTCTGGGGCTCTTACATGACCAATAGTCATGACATTGCCAGCGTAGCTGGAAAGAGGATGTTAAATATGAAGCACAAAATGAACTCAGGTGATAAGAGCCTTCTGCAATCACAGAAGACAACAGAGAGGGCGAGGCGTTCAGAACCGGTCACATCCCAACTGTGATCCTTGGAGGCAGCGACTCTGACCACTTGCTCCTATGGGAAGGGCTCTTTGAGGTTCAGAGAAAGCTGAAGCAAGACTTCCTTGGCCTTCTTGCTCTCTGGAAGAAGTGCTGTGAGTCTAACTTATATTGGGACATGCGATGAGGTAAAACAACTACGGGTTGCTTGTGAAATTAAGGCCTCTTGACCTTCTAGTTGGTCCTCTGCCCCTTCTCATCCTGGTATTTTTTTTCCCTAATAATTTATGAGGAATACCTATGGTGGTTTGCTTTGGGTTGAAGGATGAGAGAGGGCTGGAGTACTTTAGAACAGTGTAACTGGTTTATGTCCTTCTGTCTGTCTTCCTTGAGTGAATGAGCTGGATGAATTTGTTACAACCGTTGGGGTGACATGGGGTACAGTTTTGCCTTCTGAATTCAAGAGCTTGTATTTTTTGTTGTTTTATTTCACCCACCCCCTGTTTTCCTCAAATGTTTAAAGGTCACGTAGGAAAAGGGGTGAGTCATTTTGGATTCTTCCCACTGAGAGTTCTCAGAAAGGTGCTCACAGGGAGGGAGCTTATTTAAGGAGGAATCAGCAAGCTTCCTTCCTATGGTCTTTCTCCCATCTGTGTCCTTTCTCCCAGGGTTCTGTGTATTTCAGAAAAGATTGATAAGAGAATGCTGTCTTCCATTGCAAATCCATGGTTTAACTCAGTGGTCATTAGCTCTGGGGTCTCCTTTATAAATTTTGGGCAAGTTTTCAGATGTTCCCCTAAGCTCTACCCTCAGAGAATAGCAATATTAGTATTTTTAAAAATGTTTGCACACTATCCTGAGCCGGATCAGATATACTTTCTCATATACCTGGGAGACCCCAGGTGAGATGTAACTTCTATGAACATGCTGTTCACGGCTTCCTATTTTGAGTGCTTCCTGACTTCTACAGTTCGTTAAAAATAAAATGCCAGGATCTCTCTGTTGTTTCATGTTTCTTTTATTGAAATATTTCTTCCTTTTAGTTAGAATTCTTCCCCTCCCCCCAAGTATCTGAATATTAAAACTTTTTATAGATATTTTTGTTAGGTTTTGGGGTTTGTAATGGAGAACCAAGATGGATAGTTCCTTGGATCTAAGACTTAATTGTCATGGGGGTGAGGAATAAGGGGGCAGGGAGAGAAAGAAGAGAGAGAGAGGGCATGTGTGCATGAAGGGGGTGGGGAGGAGGAAGAGGAAGGGGAGAAGGGAAAAGGGATTATGTATATACTGGGTCAGGAGAGCAGAAACAGAAGGTGAGGGAGGGAGGGCCAGGGAAAAGTTTTGTACTGTTTTCCCTGTGGGCTCTGGTGGCAGTGGGGGCGGAGCTCACCCCCCCTCCCCTTGTGTCTGCATTCAGTCTGGTCCCCTCAGTGTCTGCATTCAGTCTGTGGCCGAGCTGGAAGGAATCAGGGTGGTTCCACAGAGCTGGGCGTGCAAGCAGGGTGTAAGCCAGCGAAATACGAGAGAAAACTCTTGGGACACAGCCTTCATGAGTGTGATGACCAGATGTGTCATTTATTGTATGTGGAGAGGTTATATTTATAGAGAGAAGAAGCCAGGAGGACTAGGGGAGAGCAAGGGGATTGGTTAAGCAGGGTGGTGAGTGGGTTCCTCATGAGTGGATAGGTGGGGGTAGGTAACCTGTGAATGCCTAATTTGCATGAGTTGAGTGGCAGGAAGTACGTGATTCTGGACATGATTCTGGACATGAGTTCATAAACTGATGGCAGTTTATGGAGAGTCTGTCACCTATTGTCAGCCCTGTTGGGGTGAGACCACAGGGTTCATTGTGGCCTGCTTAGGGAGCCGGGAGTTTTAGGATTAAGGGTGGATTTCAGTGCAGAGGCTACTTGTGACTTCAGCCTGTCAACTTCCCTTAACCCCACATCCTCTGTGCCCCATTTAGCAAAATCAAACAGAAAAGGTTTTATGGAGAAGAGAGAAAACTGCCCTGTGAGGGAGGGACTTTGGGTGATGTGCAGAGTAGGAGTTGGGGAAGGTGGCCTTCCATCTGCAGGGAGCCGGATCGCCATTAGGTGGCGCCCACTACCTCGCAGCTAGGCAATGCTTGGGAAGACTACTTTACTAAAAGGTCAAAAGGTCAATGGAAGGCTACTTTACTACAAGCTATCCTAGCCAATCCGGTGGCGTCTGGAGGTGGCAAGCAGGAGCCAGCCAATCATGGGACGTGTCCCTTTTCCCTATATAAGCAGCTGCTTCTTAGCACTCGGGCCCCTCGCTTTTTTACCCCCCTTTAATCAAAAGGCTCTCCATTAAAGTGTGATTTGAGAAGGATCTTCGAGCAGAGTGGGGAGGGCGCTGCATCCATCCTCTTGGCCCAGAGGTGATTGGTATTACCATACCAGGTAGTAGAGGTGAGGGGGGGATGGGCAGTGAGCTCTGAGACTGTTAGCAATTTTAAATATGAAAATGTTGAGGCTGTGAGTGTAGGTCAATGGAAGGACTCCTGACTAGTATTCATGTGTGAAGTTCTGGATCCCATTTCCAGTATTAAAAAAAGAAAGAAAGAAAGAAAGAAAGAAAGAAAGAGAACGAAAGAAAGGAAGGAAGGAAGGAAGGAAGGAAAGAAGAAAGAGAAAGGAAGAGAAAGACCACTATGAGCCATGAATGTCTTCTAATTTTAATATGTAAGAGTCAGAGAGCTCTCTATGCATTTTCCTCTTCCCCCCTGCAAGTGGGCCAGACTCCAGCTAGGCTTGGTTTCTCCGCTAACCCCTGCTATACAGGGTGATTGACATTTCAAAGAGGGTTTTCTTCTCCCATCCCTCCCTGGATGTCCAGACCAAGTCCAGGATCTTAGAATCCTGACTTACTATACTTCTTCCCAGTCACCACCTGAGAGAAAATTCAAAGTCTCACTTTCCCAAAGGATTTCAAAGGGAGGTCCAGCCAACCTGCAGGTTCCTCCTCTCCCATGTCCCTTCTCTTTCATTCTTTTCCTTAAAAACCTCGCTTTCCTCTACTAGCTGGTTCAGAGACCTCTTTCCCCTCATTCATATCCCAACACTCTTTCATGCGGTTAAAAACCTTCTGCCCAAGATACTGTCTGGCTTCATCCTATATTGGGAACCCAGAATCTGACAAAAATACATGTATTGTACATGGCTGTACAAATGTATGGAGATTTCAGGTACATGTATTATTTTTTCTTTCTATATTCACCACACTTTACCTTTCCTCTCTCCCATTAATTTCCGTGCCTCTACGGCTGTCCCTCTGAGGTCGCCTTCTCTTTTATTTCCTCTGAATTTTAGTCCCAGCTACCACAGTGTATTCGTTTAAGTGTTCTGAGCTATTAGACACATTTTGGTTTTCCTGGAAATGTTCCTTTCATGAAGCCTGATGTTTCAGTGTCATTTTCTGCATTTAGGAGGTCAGTTTCATTTGCTTTTGGGATTTGTTAAAAAATAATAACAGTAGAGACAAAACTCAAATAACTTCAGTTTGGAAGTTGTCAGTGAAAAGATCTTAAAAATTTCAGTAGGATAACTCTTATGGAGTCTGGTCCCCAGGCATATTGATTCTGTGAAAGAATGAGTCATTGCTGTAGGTATGGGAATTGGGCAGTCTCAGAAGAGCATCATTTCTGACTTTTATGAGCAGTCTTACTTATCCTCAGTTGGACTTTAGAACAACCTACAGTTCCCAGGTCCATAGTGTGTATGCCTGCCATAAACCACCAAAGTATTTTCTTTGTTGCACACCTCAGGATGAACCTTAAATTCCTTTGAAACCATCTGATCTGGAAATTTCATTGATGTCTTTTTCTTTTTCTCTTTAGATCTTCTGATTGGTTTAGAACTTTACAGAAGAAAATTCATTTTTCAGATGTATTGCTATATGGGCATATACCTCCACTTAGTAACAAGGCTCAATATTTTACTTGTTTTATTTACTATTGGCAGTTTTAAATTTGTTCAGGAGTAGAGGCTTAAAGCAGAAAAAACACTTTTTGGGAATGTCTTATTACTCTGGATGAAGAGTGGAATATAAATTCTGCACCTAACTTAAAAGATTTTTAAAATTTATTTTCATATGTTTGTGTTTGTGTGTGTATATGGGTGTTCCAGGGCCCTTTGATTTAAACACCAGACGCTTCTGCCTCTTTTTTGTGTGGAGTTTATGCAAATGGCTGGAGAATCGAATCCAGGCAAGAAGTCTAGGCACACAAGGACCTTCAGTGGCTGAGCCATCTCCTCAACCCACATTATAGTTATGCAGAAGGATTAGCAAATGATTTTTACTGAGAAAAAAATGGAAACTTAGTGATACAGGTTAACAGCATTTCCAGTTTCCTCTGAGAAGAGATTGATAAGAATTAAGAGCAAGGTAGCTTTTGTGTGTGTGTGTGTGTGTGTGTGTGTGTGTGTGTGTGTGTGTGTGTGTGTGTTTGGGTAGTTGGCTAGGGATTGACCCAAAGATGCCACCCTGGTTTCCCTGTTGAGACAAGAATTCCAGTCTGAGTCTCATCCAAGATGCCTGTAAACAGCAGTAGCTGCTTCCTGATTTTCTCAGGTTTACAACTATGGGCAGGAACTTCCTAGATCAAGATTCTTTCTGGGTGACCATCAACCAATCAGACTCCTTCCTATAAACATGAACCTGGCAATGAGGCTCCTTCTAAATAGATGCCTAATTTATATAAATGGACGGAGCCTCTGAGTGGGAGAGAGAGTTTCTCTCCATCTTCTCCCCTTCCAGCTGTGCTGGCTGGGAAGGAGGATTTCCTCTTGGATTAGCAGCTTTCATACTTTTGCTTCTCTCCTGCTTCCACTCTGTTTTAATAAATTCTCCCTAACATCCTCTTGTCTGAGTGGGTGTTTTTCAGTTCGTGGGAAGTCATGAGCCTGAGAGGTTCCAAGCTCAAAACTCAGTATCTTTCTTGCATCTTCTTCCTACATGTTCCTACATGTTCACAGAGGGAAGTGACTAGAACCCAACTCCCCACTGCTGAAATACATACATACATATATATATATATATATATATATATATATATATATATATATTCTCTTGACTCAATTAACAGGAACAGTGCCTCTGCTGACCAGCCCATTCACATACTGGAGTATGCTGGGGTCCATCCAGATGGTGATATTGTTTTGATTGAGTCTATCAGTCAAGTACAGCCTCATATTATTTTTTTTTGTTGTTGTTATTCAGTAAAGAACAGTGAAAGAGGCAGTGGGTATTTATTTAGCTTTTGACAAACGAGAGGTCCACTTTGTTTTGGTCCTGTGAAAACAGCAAATAGCCCTTTCTTGGAAATGATTAGGGGGTTTGAATAGGCAGAAATCCTATGGTCAACCCAGACTTCAAGCTGGCAGGAAGCTGTGTTCTGGTGTCAGCTACACTCAAGAGCGTGTGTTGTGGCATTTGGAAGAGGAATTAGGCCAGTTAGCTAATTGTATGCTTGAAAATGACAAGCCACTTGAAAATGCAAAAGTCTGACTTAAGTCCAAAAAGGAATTGGTGTAGCTTTGAACTCCTGTGTTGTTATTTTATACTGAATTTCAAGCACTTCCTATTAAACATGGAAAGTTTGCTTATTTTTCCCTCTGGACATTATCTTGGGTAGTTTTCTATCTTTAGTGCCTGTTTAGAAGTGATCTTGATTTACAAGAAATACTGTGCTATATAAGTTATATTACTCCAATGAATTGCTTTTCTTTGGCATGTCTATTTTTCTCTTCTTTTTCTTCTACCTCTCTCTTTTCTTCCTTTCTTTCTCTTTCATTTTCTCTTCTTTCCTGCCTCCCTCCCTCCTTCCCTCCCTCCCTCCCTCCCTCCCTCCCTTCCTTCCTCCGTCCCTTCCTTCCTTTTTTTATGAGGCAAAGACTTACTTGATTATGCATGCTGTCTTAAAGCTCACTAGGCTGGCTTTGAATTTTTAATCCTTCTACCTCTGCCTCTGTAGTGTTAGGATTTCAGATGTGCACTACCACACCTGGGCTACTATTTAAGTCTTTTTCATCATTTCTCTGTAGTAGAGGTTGAGGGTAAACTTTCTTTTCCAATTAGAGGTCGTGAGTCAAGAAACAGCCTATTGGCCAATAGCCTCCAAGGTTTCAGGAGCCTTAAACACTTTAGGATGGATCAACTTGGCATGCTTTTTAAAATATAGATTAAGAAAAAGTGAAACGTTTCTGGAGAACTTTTTGTAATCTGTTCTGGAAGTTAAGAAGATAAATGAATCCTGTTTCAAAATTACTTCTTAGACCTTGGGAGGCAGAGGTAGGAGGATCTCCATGAGTTCAATGCTACCCTGAGACTACATAGTGAATTCCAGGTCATCTAGACTAGAGCAAGATCCTAGCTCAAAAAAACAAAAACAAAAAACAACTTAAAAATCTGAAGTCTTGGTTGGGGACATGGATCAGGGGTAGAGTACCTAACATGTGGTAATAACAATGAGAAGGGAAAAGGAGAGAAGGGAAATGAGAAAGAGAGAGAGAGAGAGAGAGAGAGAGAGAGAGAGAGAGAGAGAGAGAGAGAGAGAGAGAGAGAGAGAACCTTTACTGCTTCCTACCCATTGGGAAGAGCCATTCCATTATATATACTGGATACAGGGTCAAAAATCAGCAGCCCCAGAAGGGTCCTTGGTTGGTAAAAATAACCCATTGTTTTATCCAGCTGAACAATCAATGACCTTTTTGCTTCTGGCTAATCATTGTCTTGATTCTTCTGCCTTTGACTAAAACAGTTCAGGAAGAACAGAGCAAGGTACGCAATAAGTATTTCAGATTTGACATTTCCTCCCCTGAGTATTTACTATAGATTTAATACTGCATTTGCACATCTTGTTACTGATTTAGCAAGTTAGATTAATTTACCCATTGGAAAGAATTTCTAGGTTTTGGTTTGTTTTGAACAATAGCTGGAAACTTAGGGATTTTGTACAATATTTTTTTAAATAAAAAAATCTAGAATCTCTGCAAGCCAGCAATGCCCTCAGATCACATGTGCTCCTCTGTGCTTCCTATATACACAAACTCTTGAATTTAGAATTTAATTTATAAGAAATACTTCCTTCTAAAAAGGCAGGGGAGAGGGTCTGGAGGCAATAGGTGCCAACTATGAGAATGTGCTATAATATCTATGAACCAACTGTTGAGGCGGATTCCATCACAGAGGAGAGAGGAGGTTGTAAGCAAGAGGGATTGTAACCCTCTGATCCTCTGGCACATAGCTTCTTGTGTTTGGCTTTACATGGGTGCTGGGGAATTGATTGATCCTGGGTGGACAGGCTCTGTAAGCAAGCACCTTGGACCACTAAGCGATCTTCCTAGCAGCCCAGGCTTTCTTGACCTTTGCATGATTACACTGTAGACTGGATTGTTTTTGTTGTGGAAGACCAGCCTGTGCAAGGATGCTTATCAATCCCCCCAGCCGCCTCTTATTAGGTGCTGGTCATGACCCTGCCAGGGTTTTGTGACAACCCAAAAAGCCTTGCTCCAGACTTTGACAAATGTCCCTGGGTGTGGATGACACCAATTGAGACTCACCAACATTAAATCTCATGATATAGGCGCGTTAGTCACAGGTTTCATTCATTTCACTCAGGCACACATACCCATAATCAGCCCCAGACCAACCATGAATAATTCCTCTTTCTAATGCACTCTTATTTTTATCTTCAGTTGAGATGAACCTTCTCTCATAGGTTGCCTGGTCCCTGAGGTCACTAGGCTCTAGGTCTGCCCTCAGTTCCAGGTTGGAACTTCTGTCCTACCATCTACCTGAACCCTGTCTCAGGTTCCCTGGCTTCTACCCACAGCATGACCTGGAATAAACTGGTAGGCTGCTTTTAAGTTGTTTTGCTTCAAAAGCTTCCTCTTTTTCTTTTTTTCTTTCTTTCTTTTTTTTAATTTTCATTTTGCTTAAAACCACAGTTGCTTGAGACATCTCAGTGGCTCCTAAAGTTCTGGACCTTGCTGTCCTCATGACAGTTAGCTTATGTGGGAACATGTGGCACACACATCACACATACTAGGTCTCTTTGGTCAGAATAGTTCATTAGCACAAATCAAGCAACTAATTGTCACATTTTGGTTCCTTCAACTCTGGTCACAATTCCCTCTTCCATTCATGTAAGATTTTGTAACCCCGTGGGTGTAGGAGTCTGTTGGTTACCTTACAAATCATAGTTTTCAAAACCATCCTTTTCTACATTTTATAACTTGGGATTCTAACTCCAAATAAACTGCTTCTTTTCTTTTTCTTTTTGTTCTTTCTTTTTTTTTTTTCTAAATTTTAAGGCCAGAGGTAGAAAGAGGATAGGGGTGTGTTAAGGACAGGAGTGACGGGTTGGTCTCTTTCATCTTGAGCCTTCATGAGGATTGTCTCTGGTATCAGATGTTATTAAATGTCTGGGTAGACAGAGAAATGAATGACCACTTGACTGTAGTGAATGACCACAAAGTATTTCTAAGAAGAGTAATTGTGCACTGACTGACTGTGCTGTTCTCTTTCATCCACGAAGATGCAGTAAACACGTCATGGTTACCTTGGTAACGTTATGGGTTTATGGCTTCTCTCTCAGGCAGGTTTGGTTAGGAACATGAAACAAAGTGTGTGTGTGTGTGTGTGTGTGTGTGTGTGTGTGTATATATATATATATATACATATATATATATACATATATATATGTATATATATATATGTATATATATATATATATACTCAAGGGAGCTATAAACAGAGAGAAGCAAATAGTGAAGACAGTCATGAGATAATAAATGTATTAGAAGAAGCATTGATTTCTTTGCCAGCGGAAGTGGGATTGAAGCTCCCTTGAAGGAAAGTAGATATGGACCTTGAAATATAATAGTTGTGGGCTGAAAGTTAAAATATTAAAGGAAAGTAAATACCCACATACACCCATATCCTCCCCCACCCGACACCTCTCTGTTCTTTTTATTAAGGCAATCCCATGGTAACTAAAACATAATTTATAAGTCTGTGAAGTTTATAACAGAAGGAGGTGGAGATAGGAGGTTTATGTTTTCTGTACATTTTAAAAAGTAGTTACGGCCAGTTTTGTATTGGCTCTGAAATCCTAAGTGAAGAATTGTAAATAAAAAATGTTAGAAAACAAGGTTCTAAAACCCTTGTCAAGTGAAAAATGGTGAAATGAAAATTTTTAATGTGATTAATTTTTTTTTCTTTAAGCTTGAAGAAGAATTCCAAAGAACGGCCCACATACCCAGAGCTTATGGTGAGTATTAACAGTATGGTATGATGGTATGTATTACCATTCTCACAGCAAGCAAAGTGGTCATGGCTGGAACTGTGACTGAGCAGCCATCTTGGAAGAGTTTTTTTTTTCATATTTTATTTATTCATTTTCAAGCAGAGATACAGAGAGAGAGACAGAGAGACAGAGAGCACCAGGGCCACCACCTAGTGGGTCTGGCTTATGTGGGTACTGGGGAATTGAACCCAGGGCCTTAGGCACTGTAGGCAAGTGCCTTAACCTCTGAGCCATCTCTCCAGCCCGGAAGAGGTTTTTCTATTGAGATAAGGGTGATGGAAACTGAACTCAAGAAAGAGTGAACTGTCCTTCATTATCATTCATCCTTCTCAATAGAAGCTTAGGATATGTCACCAAACTTAGCAGCGATTTCCAGGCTGATAAACTCACTATGAGATAGAACAAATGACATCTCTAAAATGTAGGCTTTCAAATATGACAGCTAGTCGATAGCCCAAATTATTAATATAAAATTTAGGAAAACATGATCTTGGAGATCTCACTGAGATAAATTCACATACCATATGGCTGATCATTTTTAAAATAAAATACCCAGGATGAATGAGATATACTTTCTGATGGGTGGGTAGGAGGAAATAATCACGATTTTTCTCCTTCTGATCATCAGTTGGTTGGAATAAAATACAACAGTATTAATATGAGTTATGCTGCTCCTACAGTGAAAGTGTATAAAAATAAAGCGTTAGCGTTGTTGTTTTAAAAATAGTTTCTCTTAAACTGTGGCAACTAGCATTCTTAGTGACAGATGACGAGGACCTGAACTTGGCAAAGCTTTGCTCTCCCTAAGTCCATATTAAATGTGACATGAATACATTTTGGAGAAGCATAAAATATAAGATCTATGAGAGCCCTTCCTAGATTTGTCTCAATGATCAAGGTTTTAATTTTAACAGCAGCAGGGAGAGGAATTTCAAAAGAGAGAAAAGCAAACACGGAGACTCCTAGCGTACTCAGCAGCAGGTGTGATGTGTTTATTCCTGTCCTGATGTGGCCACACCTGTACTGCGTGGTCCTGCTGGATTGATCATGAAGTACGCAGCTGGCTGTCTCTTAATAAAATAGTATGTTGGGGTGCTGAGGAAAAGGAATGCACAGTTTGGAAATGTCATGAATAAGAATTAGAGAAAGATGGCCGGGGTCTTTGTGACAGTCACAGTTATTCATGTGTGGTTTCAGTCATCGTGGTCAGCTTTGCTTTATTAAAGTCTGTACCGTTTTTTTTTCCTTTTTTTATTGTCCATAATGAGTTACAATATTTAGTGGGCAAACAATGAGTTGTTATCCCCAATTCCCTGCTGCCCTCCCCTCTCCAGTCCGCTGGATAATGTCCTCCATGGGTCGTCTGGATCAGTCCTTGTGACAGGGGACCATGGATAGCCTAGTATTCAGCCAGGTTCTCCTGGCCATGCCTCTGGATAATCTCCTCCACCATGGCTCTCACAATCTTTACGCCCCCTCTTCTGCTCAGTTCCCTGAGTCGTGGTGGATGAGTATTAAGGCTGCTTTAAGGTTGTGAGCTTAGGGGTCTTTGTGTTGAAGATCGTTGGTTTCTGTCTCACTGGCTTATCCTGTGTTGATTGAATGGCTGTGGCTGTGGGTCCCTTGTTCATCCCGTCATTCTCTGTGGGGTTCCGTATGGATCCTCTACGGTATGATTGTGGTGGCTCTTTTCTTGCCAGAATCTCAGCTATCTGCCTGTGGTCGGTTGGTAGGGTTAGATGGGCCCCAGCTCTCTTGCTGCAACCTGAAAAATACAAACACAGTCTCCATCAGAGAGTGTGATCAGTGTAGGTTAACAAATATACACATTTCTGGGTTACCTAGATTCTAATTTTTAGTAGCCACTTTTTAATTGGGTCATGTCTTTGGCTTTCCTTTTAAGAATAGCATGCATTTAGTGTTGAGCACTCCAGTATCACTTGTTCTCAGACGTTTAATGCTTTTTGGCTCACCCCAGGAGTCACCTCCATCTGTGGAAAATGAAATAGAAAGAAGGTCAGAGGCAGCGGATGGGGAGGAGTGCTGTGGAGCACCATCATCCAGGCACTGCGTAGCTCTGCATTCATGACCTTATGGTGCCTGTCATTACCCACTCAAGACCCAGACAGTACTGGGCCAGTCAACATTCTGATATGGATGATGTAGGAGGGAGTCAGGTTCCCATCCCTCCCTTGGGAGGTAAAGACAGCTAACAGCGGCTGGGGTGTCTAGAGGCATTTTGGCTTATGGTGCAGTCACTGGTAAATAATTCCCTATCTGTGTCCAAGCATGCAATTCTCATTAAACTCAGTGGGTCATGCTCATGAGAGAGAGAGAGAGAGAGAGAGAGAGAGAGAGAGAGAGAGAGAGAGAGAGAGAGAGAGAGAGAGATCAAAGTAGAAGGGTAGCTATGGAGCTCAAGAGAAGGTATTGGGAAGGGATTATGGTCAAGTACATTATATACATGTATAAAATTGTCAATACAAAATAAAAAAAATAAACAAAAAAGCAGCATTCTGTGCTTGGCACTCATCAGCTTTATTCCATTATGACCTGAAGTTGAAGAAAGCAGGTGCATAGTTCTTGAGAAATCTTGGCATTCTACATGGTTGGGATGAACATTTGCTTTCCTGCTTATGGGTATTTTTAACAGCCAGTTATAGGTTTTCTAAGCCTGAAAGCCCTCTTTGGGGTATGCCTGGGTGACTTCTAGGCCATTTAAAATTAATTTCACACAAAGTACAGAAGACACAGAGTGACTCCTGTAGGACCTTATGGAGCATGAAAGCCTGGAGTTTGTTTTTAACTAATTGCAAATGAAAGAACATTTTTTTTCTATTTCAAGCTCTTTTGGAAGCAGAGCACACTTTGTTCCATCTGAGTGGCTTCTTATCAAAATTTTCATCAGGAAATATTTGAAAAAATATTTAATACACATTGGTTGGCTGGTGTAGACTTCCACCTTTCCGTTACTTTGGAACAAAAGCTGTGATTTTTTTTGCATATATATTACTGAGAGATTGTGTAGATAGATACCCCCCAATTTTGTTGATGGCATCACTCTTTGTGGTACTAGAAATGGACTTGCCTTTTAAGACTATAACTATTCCTCGCTTTTCTGTGGAATTGAGGTTTCAGATGGAAAGTGTGAGTCTAAACTCCCGGAATTCCACACTGGGCAACCTGTGCTGGTGCTGGGAGGCTGTTGTTTTCATTGTAGGAATTTGTACAGAGCTGGAACACCAAGCAGATCGTATTTCCAGATTAAGGACAGGGTTATAAGGCTCTGACCCAGGTGGGTGTGGCTTATAGAAATCCCGGGTGCTTTCCTCCCTCCCTAACTTAGGTTGAGGGTTCCACAATTTCTTCAGGTTGAGAGTCCTCTCAGACTTCTCCCATGTAAGATTTCTACAGCAGATATTAGAGATTTTTATAATAAAGGTCTAGAAGTGTTTAAGGTTTTATGGGACATGCAGTTGCTGTTAGGATTCAACTAAACAGTACAGCCTCAAAGAAGCCACATTCCTGATGTGAAAGAAAAAGAGGGTGTGGCTATGTTCTAATAAATCTTTATTTAAAATATCAGGCAATGGACTAGATATCCTAGTTTTGGAATCCTGCCTACAGTGATCACCACCAGAAATGATAAACAGGCCATTCAAGTAATTGTCCAGTATTGTCCAGTGGAGTGATTATATTTTACAAATATCTTGGAAAGTTCTAGATTTGAATGGTAGTATGAAACAACAATGTGTGATCCCACAAGAAGCCATAGTCTTGGGGGATCGGTGTGCGCTGGGATATTTTAGAGATTTACTGGCGATCATGGTCTGCCCCTCCACTCCTGGCAGGGTGCCCATGGATCTCCACACTCCTGTCAAACACCACAGTGACCCTAAGTGCTGCAGAACCCTCTGTGCTTGCACTCAGCTCTACTTTGGGAAGCCCACCCTGACACCCTGAGATTTGTAGAGCCTCACCTGTCATCTCCAGGTTGCCTTCCCGCTCCTCTTAGTCTATTGTTAACAGAAGGAATTCATCACTTTGCATTCCTCAGCCTCTGATCCCACAGGAGAGCCTGGGAGGTTTGCCCAGGGGTCAAGAGCACTTGCTTGCAAAGCTTATTGACTCAGTTCTGATTCCCCAGCACCCATGTAAAGCCAGATACAAAGTGGTGCATGCATGGCCCATGTGGCCCCCTCCCTCTCCCCTCCCATCTCACCCTTATACACCCTCAAATAAATGAAAAAATTGGAAACAAAACCCATACAAGAAAGCTGCTCATGCTGTTTTCATTTTGATAGGCCAGCCTTTTTCTTCATCCCCTCCCCTCTCTCCCTCACAGCATTTTTTTTTTTTTTCCAGATTGGGAATAAACCGAAGGATACTTTGAAGATTTTTTTTTTTAATTAAAGGTTTCAGGGGCTGAAGAGATGGCTCAGAGGATAAGGCACTTGCTTCCAGTGCCTAAGGCCCTGGGTTCAATTCCCCAGTACCCACATAAGCCAGATGCACAAGGCGGCAGCCCTGGCTCTCTCTCTCTCTCTCTCTCTCTCTCTCTCTCTCTCTCTCTCTCTCTCTCTCTCTGCTTGAAAATGAATAAATAATATACTTAAAAAAGATTCAGGTCAGGTTGTTTAATTTATTCAGACTCCATTTCACAGGCTCAAAGCAGGAGAGAGAGAGAGAGAGAGAGAGAGAGAGAGAGAGAGAGAGAGAGAGAGAGAGAGAGAGAGAGAGAAGGTGGAGCTGGTAGACATTGAAAGCAATGATCAATGATAAGACAGCTTGACAGTTTGAGGTCTGGCATGTCCTGGGTTCATAGTAAAAAGCTTTTCAAGTACATTACAAAGATCTCCAAATGTCAGGAGGATGTGGGGAAGGTAATAACTATGATGGTAAATCACTTGCTAAGTGTGCTGTGTAAGTGGGTAGGTTAGTAATTGAGTGTGGTACTGCTCTTTGGCACCCGAGGAAGCCCAGGATGAAGGACTTCAGTTATATCACATCAGGCCTCTGGCCAGCACTCTGCCTGTGTCTTCTGAGGGGTGAACACAGAAGAGATCCTTTTTATTTTCTGACTCACGAATCCTCAACAGTGACCACCCACTTTCTTTGGGGGTTTTATTTCTTTGTTCTCTTCCCTATTGCATTGTCCCCTAAAACTTCCATGGGTGGGCATTTAGTTCCTTACAGAACTGACTCATCCAGCCCTCTACTGTCAGGTTTAAAACAAATATAATTAGAAAAATCTACAGAGAGGCACTGTAAGGTTGTAAGCTAAATCCCTCGCCTGGGAAACAGTGAGTCATTTTTAGTTCTGCATGAGAAAATGCTCACGTTGAACTGTTCAATGAGCCATTGAACAGAATACCTCTGGGTAATTGGAGACAGGGATGGGGTGGGTGATGGGAACACAGGTCAGTAATATCTACTTGGAGGAATTCACTTTTGGGGTTTGTTGTTTGGTTTCTGTTCCCACTAAAAGGAGAGTGGGTTACCATCTGACATATGTCTTTCGAATTGGAGGTGGAAGGAACATCCTGGCACTTACTGTAATCCAAGTGAGCAACCCAGGGGAATTGTCCTGCTGCACAGA